>CM065691.1:60036317-60048817 GCA_017654935.2 Phymorhynchus buccinoides
AAAGGAGGTTGGTGTCCAGATTTCCTGATCCAATGATGCCAGTAAACAGAAAGGAGGTTGGTGTCCAGATCTCCTGATCCAATGATGTTGCCAGTAAAAACGAAGGGGAGGTTGGGTCCAGGAATTCACTGAAATCCGTTTTTTTGGCTGATGCAGTAAAACAAGGGAAGGGGGAGGGGTTTGGTGTCCCAGATCCTCTCCTGCGACAAGGTTGATTTTGCGCAGTTAAAACAGAAAGGGGGGGAGGGTTTAGTTATCCAGGATGTCACCTGAATCAGCGCACAAAATATGCCAGTTAAAAACAGAAGGGGAGAGAGGTGGTGGTTCTCCGATCTCCCTTGAATTTCCCCTCCCCCCTCCCCCTTCTTTTCCTCAGTGATGCCAGTTTAAAAACACCAAGGAGAGGGAGGTTGGTTGTCCTTTGAATCTTCACTGGAATCCAATTGAATGGCCAGTTTCAAACAGAAGGGAGGTTGGTGGTCGCCAGATCTTTTTTCCGGAATGCCAAAGGCCAAAACAGAAAGGGGAGGTTGGTGGTCCCGATCTCCTGATCCAGTATGAATGCCAGGAGTAAAAAAACACACAAAGGGGAGGGGTTGGGTGGTCCATGGAATCTCCTGGAATCACAATGAATTGGCCAGTTAAAAAACAGAAAGGGAGGTTTGGTGTTCACCCCAAGGATTTTCTCCTGGAATTCCAAAGTGGATGCCAGTAAAACAGGAAAAAGGGGGGAGGTTGGTGTCCAGACTTCTCCTGACGCAGTGATGCCAGTAAACAGAAGGGAGGTTGGTTGTCACCAGCATCTTTCCCTTGATGGCCCAGCAAAACAGGAAGGGGAAGTTGGTGGTTCCAGATTCTCCTGATCACCAATGATGCCAGCAAGCAAAACCAAGAGGGAGGTGTTTGGTTTGCAGGATCTCCTTGATCCAAATGGATGGCCAGCAAAAAACCCCCAGAAGGGGGAGGTGGGTTTCAGACAGATCTACCCTGATCTCCCTAAGGAGTGAGACAAGGGTAAACAGAAGGGAGGTTGGTGTTCCAGATCTTTCCTGAGTCCAAATGGATGCCCAGTAAACAGAAGGGAGGTGTTGGTGTACCAGATCTCCTTTTCCAGTGATGCCAGTTCACAGAATGGAGGTTGGTGTCCAGATCTCCTGATCCAGTGATGCCAGTACACAGAGGGGAGGTGGTGGTGTCCGGGTATTCTCTGATCTCCAATGATGCCAGTACATACAAAACAGGAGGGGTTTGGTTGTTCCAGATCTCCTGGATCCGCAGTGATGCCCAGTAAAAAACAGAAAGGGGGTTGGTGTCCAGATCTCCAGATCCACTGATTCCAGTAAACAGAAGGGAGGTTGCTGTCCCGATCTCCTGATCCAGTGAATGCCAGTATAAAACAGGGACGTTGGATTTTTGATCTCCTGATCCAATGATGCCAGTAAACAGAAGGGAGGTTCCCCTAATGATGTGCCAGCACCAATGATGCCAGCAACCAAGAAGGGCTGGTGGTGTCCCAGGAATCGCCTTCCCTGATTTTGGCCAGTTTACAAACCACAAGGGTAAGGTTTGGTTGTCACAGATCTTCCTTGATCCAATGATGGCCAGCACAAAACAGAAAGGGTGGGTGCCCAGATCTCTTGATGCCCAGTAAAAGCAGAAAGGGGAGGGTTGGTGGTCCAGGGATCCTCCTGATTCCCAATGAATTGCCCAGCAAACAGATAGGTGGGGAGGTTGGTGGTCCAAGATCCTCCTGATCCAATAAATGGATTTGGCCCAGGCCAAATAGGAAGGGAGGTTGGTGGTCCAGACGTTCCTGTTTCCACAATTTAGTGGCCAGTAAAAAACAGAGAGGGAGGTTTGGTGGGTCCAGAATCTCCTGATCCAATTGGATCGCCCAGCAAAACAGAAAAGGGAGGTTGCTGTTTGTCCAGAGATCCTGATCCAGTGATGGCCAGCCAAACAGTAAAGTGAGGTTGGTGGTCAGAATTCTTCCTGGATTTCCAATGATGCCAGTAACAACAGAACAGGGAGGTGGTGGGTTCCAGATCTTCCCTGATCCATGTGATTGCCAGCAAACAGCAAAGGGGAGGGTGGTCTTTGTTTCCAAAATTCTTTCCTGATCCCAATGGGATGGGGGGGGGGGGCCAGCAAAAAACAGGAAAGGGAGGTGGGTGTCCAGATCTTGCATGGAATCCAGTGGAGCGACAGTAAAAAACAAGAAGGGGAGGTTGGTGTTCGTTTACAGTGGCATATTCTCCTGATCCAATGATGCCAGTTAACAGAAGGGAGGTTGGTGTCTACAGGGCATATCTCCTGATCCAAATGATAAATGGATGAAAAATAAACTTCCTTTCCAAAACCACCCTTTTTTGCTCTTTAATCATTAGATGCTTCAGCCAAATTGTGGGGTTTTTTTTTTCTCATATAATCATACTTTTACTTTGAATTTGAATATCTGGTATTTTTCTCTTAGAGTTGTTTCTTATATACATTTCATGAGTGTCTTAAGGACATGTAAAGGGGTGAATTTTATGAGGGGTGGTGAGAGAGAGAGAGGGGGGGGGGTATGTAGAGAGATAGGGGGGTGGGGGGGGTAGAGGAACGGAGAAAACCAATTGGCAAAACACAATGAAAACAGGCGTGTTTTAATGAACCGGGCCATATGCCCATGTTAAAGGGAACAGCGGGATAGGCGAATTGTTTAAATAAGGGGTGGGGGGGGGGGGATCCATCACACAAGGAAAATTAAGCCAAAAAAAGCAAGTATTAAAAACATTCTCATCCTTAATTTTTACACCCCACGCCTCGCATATCGTGCGCAGATCATAAGCGTGGAGAGAGAGATTCAAAAATTCAAATTCAAATGGTTTAATGTACATAGGCCTTGGACCCTTATACAAACCAAAAATCATATAGTAATAAATAATAAACAATAAATAATAATAAAAAAAAAAAAAAAAACAACACCACAAAAAAACCAAAAACCAATGATAATGTAATAATAATTAATACATAATAATGAATAATAAATAACCACTACTTAAACCTTAGCCACTACCACCACCAACAAACTTGTACTAATTAATTTAATAGTAATAAAGTCCAACCAAATGAACAAACCTACATGAAAAGTGTGTCTGATAACATAATACACTTATATACAGAAATATGCACAGAGTTGCACAGTAATTACATGCATGCATACCAGTCGAGAAATACGTAGTATACTTTCGGGGTTGTGTTTCAGAACAACAGAATAGTATGTACAGCATTACATGGGTTAAAAAAACAAAACAACAAAAAACAAACAAAACAAAACACAAAAAAACACAAAAAACAAAAAACAAAAAAACAACAACCGCAGTAATCATCATAATAATTAATAAACGTAGTATTCTATTAGCAATACCCATCGGAATTATTCAGGTCAAATACAGTGAGTATAATAGAATTGATTCAAATGACATTGTTTATTAGACTCTTTCGTCTGTTGATACCATGAAAGACAAACCTGGACAGATTACCTGTATGATAATCATTTTTTGCTTTAAGAAGAGTATTTAGAGGCACAACTACTGACCTCTTTCAGAAAATTTTGTTCGTAAATCTGAATACATTTCACATTCGAATAAAAAGTGGGTTTCGTTTTCCGTTATTGTAGTACAAAATGGACAACACTTTTTTGTATGTGACTCACTAAAGCGGTGTACATTATTATTTAAAGGCAATACTCCTAATCGTAGCTGTGCAACAGCAATCACTAAGACAAAAAGAGTCCATAGATGTCAAATATTTTTTCTTTTTCAAACATTATTTTGAAAGAACGATAGATAGAATATGTTTCTCTGTCTCTAATCGCCCCAAACATTGGATCAGGAGATCTGGACACCAACCTCCCTTCTGTTTACTGGCATCATTGGATCAGGAGATCTGGACACCAACCTCCCTTCTGTTTGCGAAAAAACATTATCTTCGACTTATTCTTATTGACATCAAGCTTTAGGATTATCACAACAGGTCTTTAAGACAAATTTAATTGAGTTTGGAGACCAAAAGGAGTGGTGGACAATAACACCACATCATCTGCAAACAGTAGCAAAAACAGTTCCAACATGCCTGGAAGGAAACTGAATGCCCTGTCTCCCGTTTGTTGAAATGTGATCAGCAAGCTGGTTAATGAAGAGAGAAAAAAGGTTTGGGCTTAAGACACATCCTTGTCGGACACCAACAGGGCAAGCAAAGAAATCAGAGAATTCGTTGCCTACCCTGACACAAGACATCAAGGAATTGTACATAGATCTTAATGAACATAAAACATTTTTTCCCATTAATTCCATTATTTTTCATACACTCTATTCGGTTTTTGTCATGGCGAACAGAATCGAAAGCCTTTTTACAAAATCTATGAAAGCTGTGTATAACTTTTGGCCCCTTTTTGTTTAAACATTTTTGGACAGTTGCATAAAGGCTGAAAATCTGGTCAATAGTCGAATATTGCCTGCGAAAGCCAGCTTGACATTCAGGGATATTTTATTATCGTTTTCTAACCAACAATACAGTCTTGTGTTGAGCACAGTTGTATAACATTTAGAAATACTACTAAGTAAAAGGATATGCCTCTATAATTATCTACATTGTATTTGTCACCCTTTTTAAAAATAGGTACACGAATCGCCCTAGTAGCCCCCTTCTTATTATTACAACCCATTTTTCTTAATTCTTTCCAAAATGTCTTAGGGTCCTTTAGTGTGTTAGAACTTAAAACATTGATTATATTTTTCTCTTTTAAAATCTCGTTTTTTATTTTTAAGAATATATTTGGTATAATTTACGTGCTTGAGCAAATACTTTTCCATCTTCAGCATCTTTAGATGATCGGTAAATGCTTAGAAGGAATTTGGCAATTGACTTTGCTTCTTCGCAGTCGCTGTCAAACCACTCAGATTTACATTTGGTTTTACCAACATAATATTTAGTCAACATACAGTGACTAGCGGTTTCCAAGCATTCCACAAATAAGGAAAGAGCTCTATTACTGTCTTGATCAATTGTATCATTCGCTATTTTTAATAAGTTAGCAATTTCATTACTTTTCAACTTACTGACAAAATCCATCTCTTTTTCTGATTTCCATATCATTTTCGTAAACATTTTATGCTTTTTTTGCTTACTATTCGTCTCCCCTTCTAATGACACATTGTTCTTGGATATACATGCTAGTACAACTGGTAAGTGATCAGATTCAACCATGTTAATGATATCTAGTGAACAAATACTTAAATCCACATAAAGTTCTCTGGAGGCTATAAAATAATCAACAACGCTTGATCCAGAAGTAGATACGTACGTGAAACTGCCATCAAATTGTTTGTCGCTTAAACCATTTAAAATAATACAATCGAACATGTTACATAGTTCCAATAATTGTTCACCAAAGGAGTTATGGAGAGAGAGAGAGAGAGAGAAGAGAGAGAGAGAGAGAGAGAGAGAGAGAGAGAGAGAGAGAGAGAGAGAGAGATGAGAGAGAGAGAGAGAGAGCTAGAGGAGAGACAGAGAGAGAGAGAGAGAGAGAGAGAGAGAGAGAGAGAGCGAGAGAGAGAGAGAGAGAAAGAGAGAGGAGAGAGAGAGAGAGAGAGCAAACTACAAACGTTGTTTATAGAGGTAATAGGATAGGAAAACAAAAGCGCTTCGCATTTTTCAGCTCTGTGAATAAAACAATACAGTGTGAGTGCCAGAAAGAGCAGAGAGCAACTCAGCAACAAAAAACAACCAAGAAGCCCCACACACCTGGGCACCAACACTACCCACCAACCAACATAGGCACAAACACACCGTGACAGACAAAAAACACGAAGCAGATAGACAGACAGAAGAAGACAGATAAGAGACAAAGAAGACGAAGCGACGGACAAAGAGACGTCAGAGACACAGACATAGAACTCAACAAATCATGATTATTATATGTTTGCACAAAGTAAACTCAAAGTGGGCAAACTATGGAAGAACCAAGTTATTTCCTAGGCCTAGTCCAGTCACGCATTGCACTGGGAAAAGTTCTCCCACAAGGGCGATTACTGTTAGTAACTTTGGACAAACTTGTTTCAACTTTAACCTGACTGGCGACATTCTGCAGACCCCGAATGAGGCTTGGTTCTGACGTCAATGGTGTTATAGGTTCAAAACGAACTGCAAAGTGACATAAACATTATGCAGTCCCCGAAGGCTGCTTGGTTCTGACGTCACATGGTGTTATAGGTTCAAAACAAACTGCAAAGTGAAGTAAACATTCTGCAGACCCCAAAGGCTGCTTGGTTATGACGTCACGTGGTGTTATAGATTCAAAACAAACTGCAAAGTGACATAAACATTATGCAGTCCCCGAAGGCTGCTTGGTTCTGACGTCAATGGTGTTATAGGTTCAAAACAAACTGCAAAGTGAAGTAAACATTCTGCAGTCCCCGAAGGCTGCTTGGTTCTGACGTCAATGGTGTTATAGGTTCAAAACAAACTGCAAAGTGACATAAACATTCTGCAGTCCCCGAAGGCTGCTTGGTTCTGACGTCACGTGGTGTTATAGGTTCAAAACGAACTGCAAAGTGACATAAACATTATGCAGTCCCCGAAGGCTGCTTGGTTCTGACGTCAATGGTGTTATAGGTTCAAAACAAACTGCAAAGTGACATAAACATTCTGCAGTCCCCGAAGGCTGCTTGGTTCTGACGTCAATGATGTTATAGGTTCAAAACAAACTGCAAAGTGACATAAACGTTCTGCAGAAAAAAGTCCATTTTGTTGTATAAATGTTCAGCAATAGTATTGTCTTTGTAGATGTTATTTTGAAGTGTCACGAATTGTCTAATTTGATTTTTCTAAATGCACAATAATTTATGTCTGTCTGCTTTTATCTGTCTTTGTCTGCTCTCTCTCTCTCCGTCTCTCTCCTCGTCTCTCTCTCCTCTCTCTCAGACCTCTCTCTCAGCTCTAGTCTCTCCTCTCTCTCCGTATCTCTCTCTCTCTCTCTCTCTCTTCTCATCTTCCCTCTCTCTCTCTATTATTTAGAAAAATTTGTCATTGTCCCAGAATTGTTTCCTTTTTTCGTAATCAATTCAAACCACCAATTCAAGTTCACCATTGTTCATTATTGTCCATGTTTGCTTTTAATTCCTATTTTGATTATTTTTCAATTATTTCCTGTGCCTATTTTGGTTGCTTGATGCACAGAGTGAATGTGTGAGAGGGCAAGGTGCAGAGACGATATTGCACGGATGCCGATAGCTTGATCTCAGTGCCATCAATGTCGACAGAACCTGGGAGAACCTGAGTTTTAATTGTGTGGTTAGAGGCTACAAGAATCATCTCTGTCTTTTCAGCATTTAGTTGCAGTTTGTTGTAAAACATCCATGTTTTAACAGCAGAGATGCACAACTTAGAAGAAAAAAATCATTTGATCTAATTGACTCAGGTGGGCAGAAATGTACAGTTGATTGTCATCAGAAAAGCTATGATGTAGAATAGAATGCTGGTTGATGATGGCGGAGAGAGGTTGGGTATAACCGAACCTTTTTACCCTCAATAAAACATTCGTATTGGTATTTTCTCTCTCTCTCTCTCTCCAGCGACCACAACATCAACAGCAGAGCAATGACGCTGGTGCTGTCTATTGAGCCATGTACAATGTACAGCAATCCAAATCCCTTACCCCCACACCCGACCAGTCCACTTGGACTAGCTGCAGCAGCGCACAGACTGTCAACAAAGACTGTGACTACGTTGCTGACTTCCCCCCCTTGATAACCAACTGACAACACCCCAATGCCCAACAGCCGCCAGTGATGTCATCATCCCAAACACAATCGTCCTTCCCTCCCCAATACCATCACCAACCAGTCCCACAACCCGCATCTTATCCCCTCGCCCCTCAATACCCGCCTGGCTTGATACCTGCCCCGTATCCCCCTACCCCCCTATTAGGACTGGCTGGGAGAGAGGTTGAGTCTGCAATGTTGCTTCGCCTGGTTTTGGAGGTATTATGAGAGAGTATGTGTAGGCTAACTTTCCTCACTACTCAAATTTTCCCCTCCCAATTTCAAACAACGAGAGCCTGTCATTGGTTCATAGCAGTCGACAAGTCACAAGATGATGTCATAGTATTATGCATAGTAGTACAGAACAATCACGAGCCGGTTACATCACTGGCACGTGTAACATTCCAGTCATTCCAATCCTTCTCGTGATCGGGAAAGGAGGGGGAACAAAGGGAGACCGCCAATGTAGGTGTCAGGGAAGGTAAAACGGGCTTCAAAGAGATTGCCGCTATAATCTGCGGCCGGTTTGATGTTGAATGGTAATTAAAGTGGCGGCCCGAGAAAAGAAGGGTGGGGGGGGCGGTGTAGATACAGAAAGAGGGGTCGTGCGTGATACATTGTCACAGTTCCTCTCTTGCTATAACTAGTATAACACATGGACCTCCTCCCTCTGTCCTTGTCTTGCTATGACTAGTATAACACATGGACCTCCTCCCTCTGTCCTTGTCTTGCTATAACTAGTATAACACATGGACCTCCTCCCTCTGTCCTTGTCTTGCTATAACTAGTATAACACATGGACCTCCTCCCTCTGTCCCTGTCTTGCTATAGTATAACACATGGACCTCCTCCCTCTGTCCCTGTCTTGCTATAACTAGTATAACACATGGACCTCCTCCCTCTGTCCCTGTCTTGCTATAGTATAATAATAATAATAATAATAATAATAATAATTGTACATTTATATAGCGCTTTACCTCAGATGAGCCCAAAGCGCTTTACAATCAATGATTCATCAACAGACAACAAAAACAGCATTAACCAGCAACAGCGCATATACAAAGCAACTCTCTCTCTCTCTCTCTCTCTCTCTCTCTCTCTCTCTCTCTCACATCTCTCTCTCTCTCTCTCTCTCTCTCTCTCTCTCTCTCTACTCACACACACACACACACACACACACACACACCACACACACACACACACACACACGCACACGCGCACACACACACATAAACACACATATTTATCGACGCCAACTCGTTCATACCACATTCGGTAAGCCACAGCAACTGAGCCGCATGGACTGACCACATACACCAACACACATACACAAACACCCTCACACAAAAACGTACGCACGCAGACAGACACACACACACAAACATACACACACACACACACACATGCGTGCACACACAACCCACAAAACCAAAACACACACAAGCACGCATGTATGCACACATGCATGCTCACACACACACACACACACAACACAGACACACACACACACACACACACACATATAAACACACCACACACACACACACACACACACACACACACACACACACACATACTCACACACACGCACCACAAAGCACAGCACAAACCTCTTATTCAATCTTCCCTCACGTGCACACAACGATAGACAACTGATCAAATATTTAGGGCGCAGCAGGAAAAAGATGGGTTTTAAGAGAGGTTTTGAATGAGGAGACTGAGTTGGAGTGTCGGAGAGGAGAAGGTAGAGCATTCCACAGAGATGGTGCTTGACAAGAAAAAGAACGTTGGCCAGCAGATTTGAGACGGATGGAGGGAATGGAAAGGAGACGAGAATCAGAAGACGAACGTAGTTGGCGAGCTGGGACATAGAGATGAAGAAGATCAGAGAGATACACGGGAGCTTGATCATTCAGTGACTTGAAGGCAAGGAGGAGAATTTTGTAGTCAATACGTGATTGAACTGGGAGCCAATGTAGGGAACAAAGAAACGGAGTGATGTGATCGTACCTAGGGGAGCGAGAAATGAGATGAGCAGCATTATTCTGGACCCGTTGGAGCTTAGAGATGAGAATTGATGGACAGCCAGCAAGGAGTGAGTTACAGTAGTCAAGGCGAGACAGGACAAAAGCACATACTAGAGTCTTCAGGGCATCTTGAGAGAGGAAACGGCGGATGGAACTAATTCTTCGAAGTTCTAGATAACAAGCCTTGCAAACATTGGAAACATGCTGTTTGAAAGAAAGGGTTTGGTCCAAAGTAACACCTAGATTGCGGACGGATGCTGATAGCTTGATCTCAGTGCCATCAATGTCGACAGAACCTGGGAGAACCTGAGTTTTAATTGTGTGGTTAGAGGCTACAAGAATCATCTCTGTCTTTTTAGCATTTAGTTGCAGTTTGTTGTAAAACATCCATGTTTTAACAGCAGAGATGCACAACTTAGAAGAAGAAATCATTTGATCTAATTGACTCAGGTGGGCAGAAATGTACAGTTGATTGTCATCCGAAAAGCTATGATGTAGAATAGAATGCTGGTTGATGATGGCGGAGAGAGGTTGGGTATAAAGAACAAAAAGGATAGGGCCTAAGACTGAACCTTGGGGCACACCGAACTGAAGACCTTTTGGAAGAGATGAAGCACCATTGACAACAACTGTCTGTGTGCGATCAGAGAGGTAGGAAGAAAACCAGGAAAGAACAGCCCCAGATAGACCAAAGGAGGTGTGAAGTCTATAAATGAGGATGATGTGGTCGATAGTGTCAAACGCTGCAGAAAGATCAAGGAGAGAGAGAAGAGAAACCTTGTTTTCATCCAAGGCAGTGAGCAGGTCGTTCGTTATCTTTAAGAGGGCTGTCTCAGTACTGTGACCTGCTCGATAAGAAGACTGGTTTGGATAGAAAAGATCGTTTACCTGAAGATGGTCAGACAGCTGTTTAAGAACCACTTTTTCCGTAAGCTTAGAGAGGAATGAAAGATTAGAGACAGACCGATAGTTCTTTAGATTTTCAGGATCGAGACTAGGCTTCTTTAAGAGAGGTTTGACAACTGCAGATTTGAAATGAGTTGGAAAGCGGCCTGAACATAGAGATTCATTGATGATGGATGTAAACTAAGGAAGGAGATCATCAAGACACTGGGAGAAGAGAGATAAAGGTAGAGGGTCTAGTTCACAGGTTTTAGTCTGAGTTCGGGTCAAAATCTTCTTAACCTTATCAGTGGAAACAGAACGGAACTCAGACCACATACTGCCAGAAAAAGAGGGATCAGGGACAGAGTCAGTTGATGGTGGAGCAGATTGAGAATCAAGGTTGCGGCGGATGGTGGCTATCTTGCTGTGAAATAAATCAGAGAAACGTTGAGGGAGTTCAGACACAGGGATAGAAGAAGGTAGAGGTGTGGACTTTGGTTTACCAAGGAGGGAGTTGGCTAAACTAAACACATGGACCTCCTCCCTCTGTCCCTGTCTTGCTATAACTAGTATAACACATGGACCTCCTCCCTCTGTCCCTGTCTTGCTATACTAGTATAACACATGGACCTCCTCCCTCTGTCCCTCTCTTGCTATAACTAGGATAACACATGGACCTCCTCCCTCTGCTATAACTTGTATAACACATGGACCTCCTCCCGCTGTCCTTGTCTTGCTATAACTAGCATAACACATGGACCTCCTCCCTCTGTCCCTGTCTTGCTATAGTATAACACATGGACCTCCTCCCTCTGTCCTTGTCTTGCTATAACTAGTATAACACATGGACCTCCTCCCTCTGTCCCTGTCTTGCTATAATATAACACATGGACCTTCTCCCTATGTCCCTGTCTTGCTATAGTATAACACATGGACCTCCTCCCTCTGTCCCTGTCTTGCTATATTATAACACATGGACCTCCTCCCTCTGTCCCTGTCTTGCTATAACTAGCATAACACATGGACCTCCTCCCTCTGTCTTTGTCTTGCTATAGTATAACACATGGACCTCCTCCATCTGTCCCTGTCTTGCAATAGTATAACACATGGACCTCCTCCCTCTGTCCCTGTCTTGCTATAACTAGTATAACACATGGACCTCCTCCCTCTGTCCTTGTCTTGCTATAACTAGTATAACACATGGACCTCCTCCCTCTGTCTTTGTCTTGCTATAGTATAACACATGGACCTCCTCCCTCTGTCCCTGTCTTGCTATTACTAGTATAACACATGGACCTCCTCCCTCTGTCCTTGTCTTGCTATAGTATAACACATGGACCTCCTCCATCTGTCCCTGTCTTGCTATAGTATAACACATGGACCTCCTCCCTCTGTCCTTGTCTTGCTATAACTAGCATAACACATGGACCTCCTCCCTCTGTCCTTGTCTTGCTATAACTAGTATAACACATGGACCTCCTCCCTCTGTCCCTGTCTTGCTATATTATAACACATGGACCTCCTCCCTCTGTCCCTGTCTTGCTATAGTATAACACATGGACCTCCTCCCTCTGTCCCTGTCTTGCTATAACTAGTATAACACATGGACCTCCTCCCTCTGTCCTTGTCTTGCTATAACTAGTATAACACATGGACCTCCTCCCTCTGTCCTTGTCTTGCTATAACTAGTATAACACATGGACCTCCTCCCTCTGTCCCTGTCTTGCTATTACTAGTATAACACATGGACCTCCTCCCTCTGTCCCTGTCTTGCTATAGTATA
>CM065691.1:60057314-60062314 GCA_017654935.2 Phymorhynchus buccinoides
TCGCTACAACCGCATGGCCGAGAGCATACTTCAATTATAGACTGCTTTGAATTAGTATAAATGTGATCAATTAAAGTGCATGAGTTCTCTGTTATACGTGTTGCTTTATCGATAAGTTGCTCTAAGCCATGTATAGTGTAATTGTTATACCATTTTTGTTTTGGTTTGAGCATATCAATGTTGAAATCTCCCAAGAGAATCGTTTCCAGACCTAATAATAACACATCATCCATTAATTCATTAAATTTATCTTGCCAGTCTGCTGTTTCAGAGGGATTCCTATATATAAAGCCTATGATTATTGGTTTACTATTTTTCATTGAGACATTAATCCAAATTGATTCAACATCATATTGTTCGAAGTTAACTAATCTATTACATTTCAAAACAGATGCGAAATACACTAGAAGACCTGTAGATTTTGCTTTGGATGGATCTAGACGCATTATTTGGTAATTAGGAATAATCATATCACAATCAGATACTTTGGAAGAAAGGCGAGATTCTGCAAAGCAGAATAAATGAAATCCATAACCATTATTGTAGAGAATAGATGCTATTTCGTCTTTTTTGTTGATGGTTTATGAAAGTAACGAGAATCAAATATGAATATATACAATAGGTAATAAAGATATTGTATGCTTTGCACACAATAATGCAAATACAAATGCAATAAAGATAGAAAAGAAAAGTGAATTCAAATCAATCCACCCTTCTGTATGCTTGGGGAAAAGAAAGAAAAGGTAAGCAAAACAACTACTTACAAATGACTTAAAAATTGGTCAGCTTTATTATGAGCAAAATTAAATGCTTAGCTATGAATGGCATACAACGAATGAAATTAAATAACTGGTAAACGACAATAATTCAAGAGCCAAGGCAATTTTTCAACAAAATTGCATGCATTCACAAAAGCGCAACAACAAAAAGTAGAATGAATGAAACCAAATACAAGCACAAAATGCTCAAATTTTTTCAGCAAAGTAATACTCACTCCAAATGACAGAAACAAGCAATACCAAAACAGTCAATACATGACTATGACCCGGCGCACAGTGACAACATGCGAATGATTTCAGCCCATGCTCACACAATCATAACTTTTTCACATTAAAAACGACAATAGCACAAAAAGCTAGTCACACGTTACGAAATGATGTTATAACATTCGTTTCTTCTTCACTAAAGAAGTCAGGATCAAACATAGAAAGGGGGTAATTTAAAAAAAGAAAAAACAGAGAAAAAAAAAGTGGGGGGTTGAAAAAAAAAAAAAAAAAGTAGAGAAGGATGTGGGCACAAAATAGAGACCTACAGTAGCATTTACTGTGTGGGAACAGCACGCTGCTGTAACATGAGCTGGGATGCCATGCTCAGCAGCCTTTCAATATAGGGCTCATAATGATTTGCGTTTGGCCCACTGGACCCCACGTTTGTGCCTTGGTCTGGCACAGTTATAGAACACTGATTGTCCTCTTCTTGAGTGTTGGAAGAATGGAGGAGGGGAGGGGTATAATCTTCCTTGACAAGGTTTTGTGATTGATTTGATGGGGGCGGAGGACGGGAGGCAATTTGAGTTAAGGAAGGAGGACAAGAGACGCCATTTCCATCTGTGTAGCCTTGTTGATGGGCATTTGACATGACTCTGAGAGGAGGGGGGTAACGTGTAACCATGTTTTGTTGTGAGGAGGGGCCGTGGGCATTTGAACGACCAGAGTTGACATTCAGTTTTGGATAGTGGTAAGATGAGTACATAGATGGTGGAACAGCATGGTTCATAGGTGTGTGTAGTTGCGAGTTGTAGTTGTTGAAATGTTCGCAGGAGTACTGTGGATTCAGTGGAAAGTTTGGATCGTTTCGAGAGCTGAACTGAACACGCTGTGATGAATTTTGCAACACCCGGTGGTTTTCTTGCCTTGAATGGATGTTTCTTGGCACAGTATTTCGCCACAGACATTTCAGATTGTCCGCCAGACGTGCAGTGCCCCTGGCGTTGAGATGAGTCGTATCATTGTATAGTGTAACGTCTGATGTAAAGGTCTGGAAATGATCAACCAATTCAACATTGAACCGATTACAGGCGGCACGGAGATTTCTGTTGGAGGGGGCGATGCTGTTGTTAAAATGATGTTTGCCTTTTGCTGGAAGGATGGAACTAAGGGCTATCTTTGCATGTGGGAACTTTTTTAGGCAGAGAGCAATGAGCTCTGACCAGGTATCAAAGGAGACAGGACCGGATGGGCATGAGTTAACACCGACACGGAGAATGACCACTTTCAAATTGGTGTTAACAGGTACAGATGACAACCAAGCTTGAACATCATCAACAGTTATGCCTGGTACACAAATTTTGAAGAGAGTCTCTTGACGGGGGGCAAGGCGTCTGGCGTCAATGAATCGTACGACCGAGTCCCCCACAAGGAGCATAGAGGCTCTGTTCGGAACGGTCATACTGGCCAAAATATCTGCGGGAGAGAGTTTGGGGGGAGGGGGTTGATCATGTTGAACCTCTATCTCCTCTCCATTCTTCTCTCCTACATCCTCAAAACAATAGTTCTGTGAAAGAACAGTGAAAGGATTTGATGTACTGACTGTACTATGTACACTAGTGTGACTATCTTGTTTGTCTTCACCTGTGGGGTCTGACACTGGCTGAGCTGCTGCTGGACTCTTTGCCAAAGTTCTGTCTTTCATGGATGGGGAAGAGGTCATGGCAGCAGGGAGATTTTCACTGGGTTTGGACACGGTAGAGTCACTGTTTTTCATGGATGGAGAAGAGGTCGTGGCAGTGGGGAGATTTTCACTGGGTTTGGTCACAGTAAAATCACTGTCTTTCACGGATGGGGAAGAGGTCGTGTCAGCGGGGGGATTTTCACTGTGTTTGGGCACAGTAAAGTCACACAGAGAGTCTGTTTGAGTTTCAACACTAACATGTTCATTTTTCCAACAACAACTTTCTAGAAAGTGATGGGGTTCTGTCTGCGTACAAGTTGATGTTATTTCTCTCAGTGTTGGCTTCAGTTTTTTAATGTCAAAGTGTAATGATCCTAATTGAGTCTTTATGGTGTTGTTTTCTTTTGTAAGTTGTTTGTTTGTCTTTTCAAGATTCACTATCGTGTTTTTCAAATCATCTATGCTGTCCATCAGGATATCAAATTTGTTACAGACATTTACACGAATTTCATTCTTCGTTGCTATCTTCATGTCTTCAGCTATAACCTTTATTTGATCTTCTAGATCTGCCTGAGTGACAGAGACAGAGTCTATTTGGTGCTTCATGTGAACCACTTTGGTGGCAACAGCAGCAGACACAGACGGGTTTCGGGGGGATCGGTAGAGAGCTTTTCTACTGTTCCTGGTCCTTCTGCCAACAGGACTGGGCTTTTTCTTTGACTCTGTTTGGACTTTTTCACTCTCTTTCTGTTTTCGTTCTGTTTGATCGTCTTCACCCTCTTTTTGTTTTCGTTGTGTTTGATCGTCTTCACTCTCTTTTTGTTTTCGTTTTGTTTGATCGTCTTCACTCTCTTTCTGTTTTCGTTTTGTTTGATCGTCTTCACTCTCTGTCTGTTTTCGTTTTGTTTGATCGTCTTCACTCTCTTTTTGTTTTCGTTTTGTTTGATCGTCTTCGCTCTCTGTCTGTTTTCGTTTTGTTTGATCGTCTTCACTCTCTGTCTGTTTTCGTTTTGTTTGATCGTCTTCACTTTCTGTCTGTTTTCGTTTTGTTTGATCGACTTCACTCTCTTTTTGTTTTCGTTTTGTTTGATCGTCTTCGCTCTCTGTCTGGTTTCGCTGTGATTGATCGTCTTGACCCTCTGTGTGTTTATGTTCTGTTTCATGATCATCTTCACCCTCTGCCTGTTTGGAGTGGAGTGGGGTGGGAGGGATGATGATGACACACTCTCTTACATATTCCTCAGTTTGGGGAGGAGCCCGAAGGGGGGTGGCACTGTCCACCAGGGACGCAGGTGCTACTGACATGCAGGACAGTTCAAGAGCAGGGGCCTTAATTACTGGATTTCCCTGGAAGGAACCGATGAAAGTCAGAGATGGTTGAACCAATGACTTTGACAACCGAACAACATCCCTATCGTGCATGAATGTAGTGATGACATCTTTTAAGACCTCACACTCATCGGAGTCCCAGCGGGGACAGTCAACACCCTGACAAAGAAAGGTACCTCCTGACTCAGAGGTGAAATAGAGGGACATAGTGACTGACTTTTTGGAGCCATGAAGGACACGTATCACTGTCCTGGAAAGGGAGGCAGGTGGGGGAAGGGGGATCACAGGAGACAAACTTAAAACGGTTTCTTTAGAATCAAAGTCACCGAATTCAATGGTTACCCTTGTGTCCTGGATTCCTAGATAACGAAAGATCAAACTGTTTCTCCAAACTGTCAGTTCATCTGTATCACATGAGAAACGTTTCTGAATTATATCATGAGTGGGTTGCAGTTTCTTGGATGACTGTGTATCGTCTGATTGAAGTGAATGAGACATGACGGCATAAAACTTTAGATTAGAAAACTCACAAAGGAGCAATCACGCACACACATATGCACACACATACATCATTTGCATGCATTCACAGCCGGGACCCAAGCATTTAGTGTGTGATATTAAACATCACGGACTTCTTAACATTTGAGATCACATCAAAGGGCACTGAGCAAGTTATGTCCAAAACAAACAACTGACTCAACCACGAAGCACACTTATAATGGAAATTGGAGAGAAATGCAAACGAAACGTTGTCCTCAGAAAAATAATACAAATGGTAACAGGTAGAGCCCACAAAAAGAATATTCGTAGAAGAAATTCACCTTCCCATACCATGTATGAGGAAAAGCAATGCAGAGATAATTTGCAATACAAATACAATGCAAACATGTACAGCAAGAATTCTACAACCCCCCAGTAGAACAGTTCGCAGCAATTGAATCAACCCGGTATGTGTTCAAGATTGGCACGTAATATTGTCCACAGGAATCAGTTTCCAAACA
>CM065691.1:60069814-60082314 GCA_017654935.2 Phymorhynchus buccinoides
AGAAAGGAGGTTGGTGTCCAGATTTCCTGATCCAATGATGCCAGTAAACAGAAGGGAGGTTGGTGTCCAGATCTCCTGATCCAGTGATGCCAGTAAACAGAAGGGAGGTTGGTGTCCAGATCTCCTGATGCCAGTAAACAGAAACAGAAGAGGTTGGTGTCCAGATTTCCTGATCCAATTGGTGTCCAGATGATCCAGATGCCAAAAACAGAAAGGAGGTTGGTGTCCAGATCTCCTGATGCCAGTAAACAGAAGGGAGGTTGGTGTCCAGATCTCCTGATCCAATGATGCCAGTAAACAGAAGGGAGGTTGGTGTCCAGATCTCCTGATCCAATGATGCCAGTAAACAGAAGGGAGGTTGGTGTCCAGATCTCCTGATCCAATGATGCCAGTAAACAGAAGGGAGGTTGGTGTCCAGATCTCCTGATCCAATGATGCCAGTAAACAGAAGGGAGGTTGGTGTCCAGATCTCCTGATCCAGTGATGCCAGTAAACAGAAGGGAGGTTGGTGTCCAGATCTCCTGATCCAATGATGCCAGCAAACAGAAGGGAGGTTGGTGTCCAGATCTCCTGATCCAATGATGCCAGCAAACAGAAGGGAGGTTGGTGTCCAGATCTCCTGATCCAATGATGCCAGTAAACAGAAGGGAGGTTGGTGTCCAGATCTCCTGATCCAATGATGCCAGTAAACAGAAGGGAGGTTGGTGTCCAGATCTCCTGATCCAATGATGCCAGTAAACAGAAAGGAGGTTGGTGTCCAGATCTCCTGATCCAATGATGCCAGTAAACAGAAAGGAGGTTGGTGTCCAGATCTCCTGATCCAATGATGCCAGCAAACAGAAGGGAGGTTGGTGTCCAGATCTCCTGATCCAATGATGCCAGTAAACAGAAGGGAGGTTGGTGTCCAGATCTCCTGATCCAATGATGCCAGTAAACAGAAGGGAGGTTGGTGTCCAGATCTCCTGATCCAATGATGCCAGCAAACAGAAAGGAGGTTGGTGTCCAGATCTCCTGATGCCAGCAAACAGAAGGGAGGTTGGTGTCCAGATCTCCTGATCCAATGATGCCAGTAAACAGAAAGGAGGTTGGTGTCCAGATCTCCTGATCCAATGATGCCAGCAAACAGAAGGGAGGTTGGTGTCCAGATCTCCTGATCCAATGATGCCAGCAAACAGAAGGGAGGTGGGTGTCCAGATCTCCTGATCCAATGATGCCAGTAAACAGAAGGGAGGTTGGTGTCTACAGGGCATATCTCCTGATCCAATGATGCCAGTTAACAGAAGGGAGGTTGGTGTCTACAGGGCATATCTCCTGATCCAAATGATAAATGGATGAAAAATAAACTTCCTTTCCAAAACCACCCTTTTTTGCTCTTTAATCATTAGATGCTTCCAAATTGTGGGGTTTTTTTCTCATATAATCATATTTACTTTGAATTTGAATATCTGGTATTTTTCTCTTAGAGTTGTTTCTTATATACATTTCATGAGTGTCTTAAGGACATGTAAAGGGGTGAATTTTATGAGGGGTGGTGAGAGAGAGAGAGGGGGGATGTAGAGAGATAGGGGGGTGGGGGGTAGAGAACGAGAACATTGAACAATGAACAGTGTTTTAATGAACCGGGCCATATGCCCATGTTAAAGGGAACAGCGGGAAGGCGAATTGTTAAATAAAAGGGGGGGGGGGGATCCATCACACAAGAAATTAAGCAAGTATTAAACATTCTCATCCTTAATTACACCACGCCTCGCATATCTGCGCAGATCATAAAGCGTGGAGAGAGAGATTCAAATTCAAATTCAAATGGTTTAATGTACATAGGCCTTGGACCCTTATACAAACCAAAATCATATAGTAATAATAATAATAATAATAATAATAATACAAAAAAAAACAACAACAAAAAAACAACAATGATAATAATAATAATAATAATAATAATAATAATAATAATACCACTACTACTACCACTACCACCACCACTACTAATAATAATAATAGTAATAAGTCCAACAAATGAACAAACCTACATGAAAAGTGTGTCTGATAACATAATACCTTATATACAGAAATATGCACAGAGTTGCACAGTAATTACATGCATACCAGTCGAGAAATACGTAGTATACTTTCGGGGTTGTTCAGAACAGAATAGTATGTACAGCATTACATGGGTTAAAAAAACAACAAACAAACAAACAAAACAAAAACACAAAAAACAAAAACAAAAAAACAACAACCGCAGTAATCATCATAATAATTAATAAACGTAGCTATTAGCAATACCCATCGGAATTATTCAGGTCAAATACAGTGAGTATAATAGAATTGATTCAAATGACATTGTTTATTAGACTCTTTCGTCTGTTGATACCATGAAAGACAAACCTGGACAGATTACCTGTATGATAATCATTTTTTGCTTTAAGAAGAGTATTTAGAGGCACAACTACTGACTCTTTCAGAAATTTTGTTCGTAAATCTGAATACATTTCACATTCGAATAAAAAGTGGGTTTCGTTTTCCGTTATTGTAGTACAAAATGGACAACACTTTTTTTGTATGTGACTCACTAAAGCGGTGTACATTATTATTTAAAGGCAATACTCCTAATCGTAGCTGTGCAACAGCAATCCTAAGACAAAAAGAGTCCATAGATGTCAAATATTTTTCTTTTTCAAACATTATTTTGAAAGAACGATAGATAGAATATGTTTCTCTGTCTCTAATCGCCCCAAACATTGGATCAGGAGATCTGGACACCAACCTCCCTTCTGTTTACTGGCATCATTGGATCAGGAGATCTGGACACCAACCTCCCTTCTGTTTGCGAAAAAACATTATCTTCGACTTATTCTTATTGACATCAAGCTTTAGATTATCACAACAGGTCTTTAAGCAATTTAATTGAGTTTGGAGACCAAAAGGAGTGGTGGACAATAACACCACATCATCTGCAAACAGTAGCAAAAACAGTTCCAACATGCCTGGAAGAAACTGAATGCCGTGTCTCCCGTTTGTTGAAATGTGATCAGCAAGCTGGTTAATGAAGAGAGAAAAAAGGTTTGGGCTTAAGACACATCCTTGTCGGACACCAACAGGGCAAGCAAAGAAATCAGAGAATTCGTTGCCTACCCTGACACAAGACATCAAGGAATTGTACATAGATCTTAATGAACATAAACATTTCCCATTAATTCCATTATTCTTCATACACTCTATTAGTTTGTCATGGCGAACAGAATCGAAAGCCTTTTTACAAATCTATGAAAGCTGTGTATAACTTTTGGCCCTTTTTGTTTAAACATTTTTGGACAGTTGCATAAAGGCTGAAAATCTGGTCAATAGTCGAATATTGCCTGCGAAAGCCAGCTTGACATTCAGATATTTTATTATCGTTTTCTAACCAACAATACAGTCTTGTGTTGAGCACAGTTGTATAACATTTAGAAATACTACTAAGTAAGGATATGCCTCTATAATTATCTACATTGTCTTTGTCACCCTTTTTAAAAATAGGTACACGAATCGCCCTAGTAGCCCCCTTCTTATTATTACAACCCATTTTTCTTAATTCTTTCCAAAATGTCTTAGGGTCCTTTAGGTTAGAACTAACATTGATTATCTTTTCTCTTTTAAAATCTCGTTTTTTATTTTTAAGAATATATTTGTATAATTTACGTGCTTGAGCAAATACTTTTCCATCTTCAGCATCTTTAGATGATCGGTAAATGCTTAGAAGGAATTTGGCAATTGACTTTGCTTCTTCGCAGTCGCTGTCAAACCACTCAGATTTACATTTGGTTTTACCAACATAATATTTAGTCAACATACAGTGACTAGCGGTTTCCAAGCATTCCACAAATAAGGAAAGAGCTCTATTACTGTCTTGATCAATTGTATCATTCGCTATTTTTAATAAGTTAGCAATTTCATTACTTTTCAACTTACTGACAAAATCCATCTCTTTTTCTGATTTCCATATCATTTTCGTAAACATTTTATGCTTTTTTTGCTTACTATTCGTCTCCCCTTCTAATGACACATTGTTCTTGGATATACATGCTAGTACAACTGGTAAGTGATCAGATTCAACCATGTTAATGATATCTAGTGAACAAATACTTAAATCCACATAAAGTTCTCTGGAGGCTATAAAATAATCAACAACGCTTGATCCAGAAGTAGATACGTACGTGAAACTGCCATCAAATTGTTTGTCGCTTAAACCATTTAAAATAATACAATCGAACATGTTACATAGTTCCAATAATTGTTCACCAAAGGAGTTATGGAGAGAGAGAGAGAGAGAGAGAGAGAGAGAGAGAGAGAGAGAGAGAGAGAGAGAGAGAGAGAGAGAGAGAGAGAGAGAGAGAGAGAGAGAGAGAGAGAGAGAGAGAGAGAGAGAGAGAGAGAGAGAGAGAGAGAGAGAGAGAGAGAGAGAGAGAGAGAGAGAGAGAGAGAGAGCAAACTACAAACGTTGTTTATAGAGGTAATAGGATAGGAAAACAAAAGCGCTTCGCATTCAGCTCTGTGAATAAACAATAGTGAGCAACAAAAAACAACCAGCCCCACCAACACTAGGGCACAAACACACCGTGACAGACAAAAAACACGAAGCAGATAGACAGACAGAAGAAGACAGATAAGAGACAAAGAAGACGAAGCGACGGACAAAGAGACGTCAGAGACACAGACATAGAACTCAACAAATCATGATTATTATATGTTTGCACAAAGTAAACTCAAAGTGGGCAAACTATGGAAGAACCAAGTTATTTCCTAGGCCTAGTCCAGTCACGCATTGCACTGGGAAAAGTTCTCCCACAAGGGCGATTACTGTTAGTAACTTTGGACAAACTTGTTTCAACTTTAACCTGACTGGCGACATTCTGCAGACCCCGAATGAGGCTTGGTTCTGACGTCAATGGTGTTATAGGTTCAAAACGAACTGCAAAGTGACATAAACATTATGCAGTCCCCGAAGGCTGCTTGGTTCTGACGTCACATGGTGTTATAGGTTCAAAACAAACTGCAAAGTGAAGTAAACATTCTGCAGACCCCAAAGGCTGCTTGGTTATGACGTCACGTGGTGTTATAGATTCAAAACAAACTGCAAAGTGACATAAACATTATGCAGTCCCCGAAGGCTGCTTGGTTCTGACGTCAATGGTGTTATAGGTTCAAAACAAACTGCAAAGTGAAGTAAACATTCTGCAGTCCCCGAAGGCTGCTTGGTTCTGACGTCAATGGTGTTATAGGTTCAAAACAAACTGCAAAGTGACATAAACATTCTGCAGTCCCCGAAGGCTGCTTGGTTCTGACGTCACGTGGTGTTATAGGTTCAAAACGAACTGCAAAGTGACATAAACATTCTGCAGTCCCCGAAGGCTGCTTGGTTCTGACGTCAATGGTGTTATAGGTTCAAAACAAACTGCAAAGTGACATAAACATTCTGCAGTCCCCGAAGGCTGCTTGGTTCTGACGTCAATGATGTTATAGGTTCAAAACAAACTGCAAAGTGACATAAACGTTCTGCAGAAAAAAGTCCATTTTGTTGTATAAATGTTCAGCAATAGTATTGTCTTTGTAGATGTTATTTTGAAGTGTCACGAATTGTCTAATTTGATTTTTCTAAATGCACAATAATTTATGTCTGTCTGCTTTTATCTGTCTTTGTCTGCTATGCCTCCCTCTCTCTCTCTCTCTCTCTCTCTCTCTCTCTCTCTCTCTCTCTCTCTCTCTCTCTCTCTCTCTCTCTCTCTCTATTATTTAGAAAAATTGTCATTGTCCCAGAATTGTTTCCTTTTTTCGTAGTCAATTCAAACCACCAATTCAAGTTCACCACTGTTCATGATTGTCCATGTTTGCTTTGAATTCCTATTTTGATTATTTTTCAATTATTTCCTGTGCCTATTTTGGTTGCTTGATGCACAGAGTGAATGTGTGAGAGGGCAAGGTGCAGAGACGATATTGCACGGATGCCGATAGCTTGATCTCAGTGCCATCAATGTCGACAGAACCTGCGAGAACCTGAGTTTTAATTGTGTGGTTAGAGGCTACAAGAATCATCTCTGTCTTTTCAGCATTTAGTTGCAGTTTGTTGTAAAACATCCATGTTTTAACAGCAGAGATGCACAACTTAGAAGAAGAAATCATTTGATCTAATTGACTCAGGTGGGCAGAAATGTACAGTTGATTGTCATCCGAAAAGCTATGATGTAGAATAGAATGCTGGTTGATGATGGCGGAGAGAGGTTGGGTATAACCGAACCTTTTTACCCTCAATAAAACATTCGTATTGGTATTTTCTCTCTCTCTCTCTCTCCAGCGACCACAACATCAACAGCAGAGCAATGACGCTGGTGCTGTCTATTGAGCCATGTACAATGTACAGCAATCCAAATCCCTTACCCCCACACCCGACCAGTCCACTTGGACTAGCTGCAGCAGCGCACAGACTGTCAACAAAGACTGTGACTACGTTGCTGACTTCCCCCCCTTGATAACCAACTGACAACACCCCAATGCCCAACAGCCGCCAGTGATGTCATCATCCCAAACACAATCGTCCTTCCCTCCCCAATACCATCACCAACCAGTCCCACAACCCGCATCTTATCCCCTCGCCCCTCAATACCCGCCTGGCTTGATACCTGCCCCGTATCCCCCTACCCCCCTATTAGGACTGGCTGGGAGAGAGGTTGAGTCTGCAATGTTGCTTCGCCTGGTTTTGGAGGTATTATGAGAGAGTATGTGTAGGCTAACTTTCCTCACTACTCAAATTTTCCCCTCCTAGTTCAAACAACGAGAGCCTGTCATTGGTTCATAGCAGTCGACAAGTCACAAGATGATGTCATAGTATTATGCATAGTAGTACAGAACCATCACGAGCCGGTTACATCACTGGCACGTGTAACATTCCAGTCATTCCAATCCTTCTCGTGATCGGGAAAGGAGGGGGAACAAAGGGAGACCGCCAATGTAGGTGTCAGGGAAGGTAAAACGGGCTTCAAAGAGATTGCCGCTATAATCTGCGGCCGGTTTGATGTTGAATGGTAATTAAAGTGGCGGCCCGAGAAAAGAAGGGTGGGGGGGGGGGCGGTGTAGATACAGAAAGAGGGGTCGTGCGTGATACATTGTCACAGTTCCTCTCTTGCTATAACTAGTATAACACATGGACCTCCTCCCTCTGTCCTTGTCTTGCTATGACTAGTATAACACATGGACCTCCTCCCTCTGTCCTTGTCTTGCTATAACTAGTATAACACATGGACCTCCTCCCTCTGTCCTTGTCTTGCTATAACTAGTATAACACATGGACCTCCTCCCTCTGTCCCTGTCTTGCTATAGTATAACACATGGACCTCCTCCCTCTGTCCCTGTCTTGCTATAACTAGTATAACACATGGACCTCCTCCCTCTGTCCCTGTCTTGCTATAGTATAATAATAATAATAATAATAATAATAATAATTGTACATTTATATAGCGCTTTACCTCAGATGAGCCCAAAGCGCTTTACAATCAATGATTCATCAACAGACAACAAAAACAGCATTAACCAGCAACAGCGCATATACAAAGCAACTCTCTCTCTCTCTCTCTCTCTCTCTCTCTCTCTCTCTCTCTCTCTCTCTCTCTCTCTCTCTCTCTCTCTCTCTCTAACACACACACACACACACACACACACACACACACACACACACACACACACACACACACACGCACACGCGCACACACACACATAAAAAACACACATATTTATCGACGCCAACTCGTTCATACCCCATTCGGTAAGCCACAGCAACTGAGCCGCATGGACTGACCACATACACCAACACACATACACAAACACCCTCACACAAAAACGTACGCACACAGACAGACACGCACACAAACATAGACACACACACACACACATGCGTGCACACACAACCCACAAAACCAAAACACACACAAGCACGCATGTATGCACACATGCATGCTCACACACACACACACACAAACACAGACACACACACACATACACACACACACACACACATAAACACACACACACACACACACACACACACACACACACACACACACACACATACTCACACACACGCACCACAAAGCACAGCACAAACCTCTTATTCAATCTTCCCTCACGTGCACACAACGATAGACAACTGATCAAATATTTAGGGCGCAGCAGGAAAAAGATGGGTTTTAAGAGAGGTTTTGAATGAGGAGACTGAGTTGGAGTGTCGGAGAGGAGAAGGTAGAGCATTCCACAGAGATGGTGCTTGACAAGAAAAAGAACGTTGGCCAGCAGATTTGAGACGGATGGAGGGGATGGAAAGGAGACGAGAATCAGAAGACGAACGTAGTTGGCGAGCTGGGACATAGAGATGAAGAAGATCAGAGAGATACACGGGAGCTTGATCATTCAGTGACTTGAAGGCAAGGAGGAGAAGTTTGTAGTCAATACGTGATTGAACTGGGAGCCAATGTAGGGAACAAAGAAACGGAGTGATGTGATCGTACCTAGGGGAGCGAGAAATGAGATGAGCAGCATTATTCTGGACCCGTTGGAGCTTAGAGATGAGAATTGATGGACAGCCAGCAAGAAGTGAGTTACAGTAGTCAAGGCGAGACAGGACAAAAGCACATACTAGAGTCTTCAGGGCATCTTGAGAGAGGAAACGGCGGATGGAACTAATTCTTCGAAGTTCTAGATAGCAAGCCTTGCAAACATTGGAAACATGCTGTTTGAAAGAAAGGGTTTGGTCCAAAGTAACACCTAGTTTGCAGACGGATGCCGATAGCTTGATCTCAGTGCCATCAATGTCGACAGAACCTGCGAGAACCTGAGTTTTAATTGTGTGGTTAGAGGCTACAAGAATCATCTCTGTCTTTTCAGCATTTAGTTGCAGTTTGTTGTAAAACATCCATGTTTTAACAGCAGAGATGCACAACTTAGAAGAAGAAATCATTTGATCTAATTGACTCAGGTGGGCAGAAATGTACAGTTGATTGTCATCCGAAAAGCTATGATGTAGAATAGAATGCTGGTTGATGATGGCGGAGAGAGGTTGGGTATAAAGAACAAAAAGGATAGGGCCTAAGACTGAACCTTGGGGCACACCGAACTGAAGACCTTTTGGAAGAGATGAAGCACCATTGACAACAACTGTCTGTGTGCGATCAGAGAGGTAGGAAGAAAACCAGGAAAGAACAGCCCCAGATAGACCAAAGGAGGTGTGAAGTCTATAAATGAGGATGATGTGGTCGATAGTGTCAAACGCAGCAGAAAGATCAAGGAGAGAGAGAAGAGAAACCTTGTTTTCATCCAAGGCAGTGAGCAGGTCGTTCGTTATCTTTAAGAGGGCTGTCTCAGTACTGTGACCTGCTCGATAAGAAGACTGGTTTGGATAGAAAAGATCGTTTACCTGAAGATGATCAGACAACTGTTTAAGAACCACCTTTTCCGTAAGCTTAGAGAGGAATGAAAGGTTAGAGACAGACCGATAGTTCTTTAGATTTTCAGGATCGAGACTAGGCTTCTTTAAGAGAGGTTTGACAACTGCAGATTTGAAATGAGTTGGAAAGCGGCCTGAACATAGAGATTCATTGATGATGGATGTAAACTAAGGAAGGAGATCATCAAGACACTGGGAGAAGAGAGATAAAGGTAGAGGGTCTAGTTCACAGGTTTTAGTCTGAGTTCGGGTCAAAATCTTCTTAACCTTATCAGTGGAAACAGAACGGAACTCAGACCACATACTGCCAGAAAAAGGAGGGATCAGGGACAGAGTCAGTTGATGGTGGAGCAGATTGAGAATCAAGGTTGCGGCGGATGGTGGCTATCTTGCTGTGAAATAAATCAGAGAAACGTTGAGGGAGTTCAGACACAGGGATAGAAGAAGGTAGAGGTGTGGACTTTGGTTTACCAAGGAGGGAGTTGGCTAAACTAAACACATGGACCTCCTCCCTCTGTCCCTGTCTTGCTATAACTAGTATAACACATGGACCTCCTCCCTCTGTCCCTGTCTTGCTATGACTAGTATAACACATGGACCTCCTCCCTCTGTCCCTCTCTTGCTATAACTAGGATAACACATGGACCTCCTCCCTCTGCTATAACTTGTATAACACATGGACCTCCTCCCTCTGTCCTTGTCTTGCTATAACTAGCATAACACATGGACCTCCTCCCTCTGTCCCTGTCTTGCTATAGTATAACACATGGACCTCCTCCCTCTGTCCCTGTCTTGCTATAACTAGTATAACACATGGACCTCCTCCCTCTGTCCCTGTCTTGCTATAATATAACACATGGACCTTCTCCCTATGTCCCTGTCTTGCTATAGTATAACACATGGACCTCCTCCCTCTGTCCCTGTCTTGCTATAGTATAACACATGGACCTCCTCCCTCTGTCCTTGTCTTGCTATAACTAGCATAACACATGGACCTCCTCCCTCTGTCTTTGTCTTGCTATAGTATAACACATGGACCTCCTCCCTCTGTCCCTGTCTTGCTATAGTATAACACATGGACCTCCTCCCTCTGTCCTTGTCTTGCTATAACTAGTATAACACATGGACCTCCTCCCTCTGTCCTTGTCTTGCTATAACTAGTATAACACATGGACCTCCTCCCTCTGTCTTTGTCTTGCTATAGTATAACACATGGACCTCCTCCCTCTGTCCCTGTCTTGCTATTACTAGTATAACACATGGACCTCCTCCCTCTGTCCTTGTCTTGCTATAGTATAACACATGGACCTCCTCCCTCTGTCCCTGTCTTGCTATAGTATAACACATGGACCTCCTCCCTCTGTCCTTGTCTTGCTATAACTAGCATAACACATGGACCTCCTCCCTCTGTCCTTGTCTTGCTATAACTAGTATAACACATGGACCTCCTCCCTCTGTCCTTGTCTTGCTATAGTATAACACATGGACCTCCTCCCTCTGTCCCTGTCTTGCTATAGTATAACACATGGACCTCCTCCCTCTGTCCTTGTCTTGCTATAACTAGTATAACACATGGACCTCCTCCCTCTGTCCTTGTCTTGCTATAACTAGTATAACACATGGACCTCCTCCCTCTGTCCTTGTCTTGCTATAACTAGTATAACACATGGACCTCCTCCCTCTGTCCCTGTCTTGCTATTACTAGTATAACACATGGACCTCCTCCCTCTGTCCTTGTCTTGCTATAGTATAACACATGGACCTCCTCCCTCTGTCCCTGTCTTGCTATAGTATAACACATGGACCTCCTCCCTCTGTCCCTGTCTTGCTATAGTATAACACATGGACCTCCTCCCTCTGTCCCTGTCTTGCTATAGTATAACACATGGACCTCCTCCCTCTGTCCCTGTCTTGCTATAGTATAACACATGGACCTCCTCCCTCTGTCCCTGTCTTGCTATAGTATAACACATGGACCTCCTCCCTCTGTCCCTGTCTTGCTATAGTATAACACATGGACCTCCTCCCTCTGTCCCTGTCTTGCTATAGTATAACACATGGACCTTCTCCCTCTGTCCCTGTCTTGCTATAACTTGTATAACACATGGACCTCCTCCCTCTGTCCCTGTCTTGCTATAGTATAACACATGGACCTCCTCCCTCTGTCCCTGTCTTGCTATAGTATAACACATGGACCTCCTCCCTCTGTCCTTGTCTTGCTATAATATAACACATGGACCTTCTCCCTCTGTCCCTGTCTTGCTATAGTATAACACATGGACCTCCTCCCTCTGTCCCTGTCTTGCTATAGTATAACACATGGACCTCCTCCCTCTGTCCCTGTCTTGCTATAGTATAACACATGGACCTTCTCCCTCTGTCCCTGTCTTGCTATAACTATAACACATGGACCTACTCCCTCTGTCCCTGTCTTGCTATAGTATAACACATGGACCTCCGCCCTCTGTCCCTGTCTTGCTATAGTATAACACATGGACCTCCTCCCTCTGTCCTTGTCTTGCTATAATATAACACATGGACCTTCTCCCTATGTCCCTGTCTTGCTATAGTATAACACATGGACCTCCTCCCTCTGTCCCTGTCTTGCTATAGTATAACACATGGACCTTCTCCCTCTGTCCCTGTCTTGCTATAGTATAACACATGGACCTCCTCCCTCTGTCCCTGTCTTGCTATAGTATAACACATGGACCTCCTCCCTCTGTCCCTGTCTTGCTATAACTAGTATAACACATGGACCTCCTCCCTCTGTCTTTGTCTTGCTATAGTATAACACATGGACCTCCTCCCTCTGTCCTTGTCTTGCTATAACTAGTATAACACATGGACCTCCTCCCTCTGTCCTTGTCTTGCTATAGTATAACACATGGACCTCCTCCCTCTGTCCATGTCTTGCTATAGTATAACACATGGACCTCCTCCCTCTGTCCTTGTCTTGCTATAGTATAACACATGGACCTCCTCCCTCTGTCCTTGTCTTGCTATAACTAGTATAACACATGGACCTCCT
>CM065691.1:60089814-60092314 GCA_017654935.2 Phymorhynchus buccinoides
AAGGGGCTAGGGTGCATGGACAGTTAGGGGGGTTAGACAAGGGGCTAGGGTGCATGGACAGCTAGGGGGGTTAGACAAGGGGCTAGGGTGCATGGACTGTTAGGGGGGTTAGACAAGGGGCTAGGGTGCATGGACAGCTAGGAGGGTTAGACAAGGCGATAGGGTGCATGGACAGCTAGGGGGGTTAGACAAGGGGCTAGGGTGCATGGACAGCTAGGGGGGTTAGACAAGGCGATAGGGTGCATGGACAGCTAGGAGGGTTAGACAAGGCGATAGGGTGCATGGACAGCTAGGGGGGTTAGACAAGGCGATAGGGTGCATGGACAGCTAGGGGGGTTAGACAAGGGGCTAGGGTGCATGGACAGTTAGGGGGGTTAGACAAGGGGCTAGGGTGCATGGACAGCTAGGGGGGTTAGACAAGGGGCTAGGGTGCATGGACAGTTAGGGGGGTTAGACAAGGGGCTAGGGTGCATGGACAGCTAGGGGGGTTAGACAAGGGGCTAGGGTGCATGGACAGCTAGGGGGGTTAGACAAGGGGCTAGGGTGCATGGACATGGCTTAGGGGGGTTAGACAAGGGGCTAGGGTGCATGGACAGTTAGGGGGGTTAGACAAGGCGATAGGGTGCATGGACAGCTAGGGGGGTTAGACAAGGGGCTAGGGCGCATGGACTGTTAGGGGGTTAGACAAGGGGCTAGGGTGCATGGACAGTTAGGGGGGTTAGACAAGTGGCATGGACAGTTAGCAGGGTTAGACAAGGGGCCTGGGTGCATGGACAGTTAGGAGGGTTAGACAAGGGGCTAGGGCGCATGGACAGTTAGGGGGGATTAGACAGGAGGCTAGGGTAAACGTCAATGGACAGTTAGGGGTTAGACAAGGGGCTATGGTGCACGTCAATGGACAGTTAGGGGGTTAGACAAGGGGCTAGGGTGCACGTCAATGGACAGTTAGGGGGGTTAGATAAGGGGCTAGGGTGCATGTCAATGGACAGTTAGGGGGTTAGACAAGGGGCTATGGTGCACGTCAATGGACAGATAGGGGGTTAGACAAGGGGGCTAGGGTGCATGTCAATGGACAGTTAGGGGGCTAGACAAGGGGCTAGGGTGCATGTCAATGGACAGATAGGGGGCTAGACAAGGGGCTAGGGTGCATGTCAATGGACAGTTAGGGGGCTAGACAAGGGGCTAGGGTGCATGTCAATGGACAGTTAGGGGGCTAGACAAGGGGCTAGGGTGCATGTCAATGGACAGTTAGGGGGCTAGACAAGGGGCTAGGGTGCATGTCAATGGACAGTTAGGGGGCTAGACAAGGGGCTAGGGTGCACGTCAATGGGCAGATAGGGGGGTTAGACAAGGGGCTAGGGTGCATGGACAGTTAGGGGGGTTAGGCAAGAGGCTAGGGCGCATGGACAGTTAGGGGGGATTAGACAAGAGGCTAGGGTGCACGTCATTGGGTAGTTAGGGGGGGGGGGGGTAGACAAGGGGCTAGGGTGCACGTCAATGGACAGTTAGGGGGGTTAGACAAGGGGCTAGGGCGCATGGACAGTTAGGGGGGTTAGACAAGGCGCTAGGGTGCACGTCAATGGGTAGTTAGGGGGGTTAGATAAGGGGCTAGGGTGCATGGGTAGTTAGGGGGGTTAGACAAGGGGCTAGGGTGCATGGACATGGACAGTTAGGGGGGTTAGACAAGGGGCTAGGGTGCATGGACATAGACAGTTAGGGGGGTTAGACAAGGGGCTAGGGTGCATGGACTGTTAGGGGGGTTAGACAAGGGGCTAGGGTGCATGGACAGTTAGAGGGGTTAGACAAGGGGCTAGGGTGCATGGACTGTTAGGGGGGTTAGACAAGGGGCTAGGGTGCATGGACTGTTAGGGGTGTTAGACAAGGGGCTAGGGTGCATGGACATAGTTAGTTAGGGTGGTTAGACAAGGGGCTAGGGTGCATGGACTGTTAGGGGGGTTAGACAAGGGGCTAGGGTGCATGGACAGTTAGGGGGGTTAGACAAGGGGCTAGGGTGCATGGACTGTTAGGGGTGTTAGACAAGGGGCTAGGGTGCATGGACAGTTAGGGGGGTTAGACAAGGGGCTAGGGTGCATGGACAGTTAGGGGGGTTAGACAAGGGGCTAGGGTGCATGGACTGTTAGGGGGGTTAGACAAGGGGCTAGGGTGCATGTACATGGACTGTTAGGGGGGTTAGACAAGGGGCTAGGGTGCATGGATGGACTGTTAGTGGGGTTAGACAAGGGGCTAGGGTGCATGTGCACAGTTAGGGGGGTTAGACAAGGGGCTAGGGTGCATGCATGGACTGTTAGGGGTGTTAGACAAGGGGCTAGGGTGCATGTACATGGACTGTTAGGGGGGTTAGACAAGGGGCTAGGGTGCATGTACATGGACTGTTAGTGGGGTTAGACAAGGGGCTAGGGTGCATGGACTGTTAGTGGGGTTAGACAAGGGGCTAGGGTGCATGTACATGGACTGTTAGTGAGGTTAGACAAGGGGCTAG
>CM065691.1:60099814-60104814 GCA_017654935.2 Phymorhynchus buccinoides
AGGAAGACAGAGAGAAAAGAAGAGAGAAAGGGATCGAGAGAGGGGGAGATCATTTCCCATTCTACACAACCAGCGTTTACGACTATTATGGGTTTTGATCGTAAACGGCCCACACTCTAAACTTCATAGAAGCAAAACTGTATAAACCTGAAAATAGTTCAACAACAAACTTGAAAAAATATATTGAACATAATGTATTTAGTGTACTGAGAATTAACTTTACCCAAACCAAATTAAATGTTGAAGATGTCCTGAGTGTGTGTGTGTGTGTGTGTGTGTGTGTGTGTGTGTGTGTGCGTGTGCGTGCGTGTGTGCGTGCGTGCGCGCGTGTGTGTGTGTGTGTGTGTGTGTGTGTGTGTGTGCACGCGCGCGTGCGTGAGTGTGTGACTAAGAGCTTAGTACGTTTAATGAAAGAATCCAAGGCCAGATAATACCATGAGCATTTATAGAAGACAACTGTTTTGGGGAAAGACAAACAACAAAATCAAGCATTGATTTATGGATACAGCAGACCCAGGCAATAACAAAGAAGTTATCAAATAACGACAATAACACTCTCAGAAAATAAGCCCAACCATTACGGTGACTAACGGCTTTCAATTACAGCTGACATAGCGGGGCCTTCCTTCTGCTAATATCACCAACGGTAAAATAAATTAAAAAGATATCACAGACATGGAGATGAATAGTTTTAATTAAACTCACATGTGGCACACCCCACATGAACAACATTGACACAGATTTATCACACTGACCATGACAGATGTATCACACTTGACAGATTTATCACACTGACCTTGACACAGATTTACCACATTGACCTTGACACAGATTTATTACACTGACCTTGACACATATTTATCACATTGACCTTGACATAGATTTATCACATTGACCTTCACACAGATTTATCACATTGACCTTCACACAAATGTATCACATTGACCTTGATACAGATTCATCACATTGACTTTGACAGATTTATCACATTGAATTTGACACAGATTTATCACACTGACCTTGACACAGATTCATCACATTGACCTTGACACAGATTTATCACATTGATTTTGACAGATTTATCACATTGACCTTGACACAAATTGATCACATTGACCTTGACACAGATTTATCACATTGACCTTGACACAGATTTATCACATTGACTTTCACACAGATTTATCACATTGACCTTGCCACAGATTTATCACATTGACCTTGACACAGATTTATCACATTGACCTTGCCACAGATTTATCACATTGACCGTGACGCATATCTATGATATTGGCTTTGACACAGATTTAGATGTCTGTCTGTCTGTCTGTCTCCCTGTCTGTCTGTCTGTATGATTGATCTGTATGCAAAAGGTTTTGCTTAGTCCATTTCACAACGCCTTCAGTATTGAATCGATCTTGACGACGCTTGGTAGAATTATACCCCTCATCTGAAGCTGATGCCCGTTATATAGTCTGATACCAGATGACAGGCCATATTAAAGACCCCCCACGTCACGTGTCACATTCCCTCTCATGCTAGGAAGATTTCTTAAGATTTCTTACCAGCTATAATAGGGAAAACACGTGAAAACCGTGATTTTGACACGTGACGTGGTAGGTCTTTAATCTGATTAAAACAACGCAAACTGTCCAAGACATGAAACAGATTACAACGAGCCGTCAAAGATTCGTTCCACATACAACGTTCACCACAAATCGTCTTTCGTGTTCCAGTCTTTGCGGTCTACATTACTGAGTTGGTTATGAAACAAACAACAACACAAAAAAACAAATGCGATGAAAACTGGCCAAAATGTATCCCCTGTCCGGACGTTGATGTCTGTACTGTCATTTCACCCATAATTATTGTAAGCTACATAAACATTTTCGCAGTTAGTTTGATTTATTACCAGTCGCGAAGCGAGACTGGTATTGTTTTCACTTGGTCCGTCCGTCCGTCCGTGTTCAAATTTGTTTGTCTGTGACAGCGATAACTCGCGAACGCTTGAATATATCAACATGACAATTTGCAGGTGGATACTAGGGGTCCAAAGCTCGGACAAGTTCGAAGTTGGGCAAAATCGGGTTAGCGGTTAAGGGTTTGGGTTAAGATTAGGGCTAGGGTTAGGGGTGCAAGCGTGTGTCGCGACTGGGTCAGTTTACGCAAGTATTCTAGTTTCCTTTGTTGTTGATAAACTGGGAGTTCGTTCTTACGGCTTTGCCATCCTGTTCCAATTTGTTGTCGATGTTGCTTCTGACAGTTGTGAAAAGGAAGGGAGGGGGAGTTGGGGGGGGGGGGGGGGCGGGCAAGGGGGGGGGTAAGTTTGGGGTTGCATAACGCCATTTCCCTTATGCAGTGGACACCGCCTACCTCTAGCCCACACACATAACAGCTATAAGCCTGATGACTGCTGAGATCAATGGTAGCAGGAGGTCACTCACTGCAGCAGACACCGCCTACCTCTAGCAACACACATAACAGCACACATAACAGCTATAAGCCTGATGACTGCAGAGATCAAAGATAACAGGAGGTCACTCCCTACAGCAGACACCGCCTACCTCTAGCAACACACATAACAGCTATAAGCCTGATGACTGCAGAGATCAAAGATAACAGGAGGTCACTCCCTGCAGCAGACACCGCCTACCTCTAGCAACACACATAACAGCTATAAGCCTGATGACTGCAGAGATCAATGATAGCAGGAGGTCACTCCCTGCAGCAGACACCGCCTACCTCTAGCCACACACATAACAGCTATAACCCTGCAGAGATCAATGATAACAGGAGGTCACTCACTGCAGCAGACACCGCCTACCTCTAGCCACACACATAACAGTTATAACCCTGCATAGATCAATGGTAGCAGGAGGTCACTCACTGCAGCAGACACCGCCTACCTCTAGCCACACACATAACAGCTATAACCCTGCAGAGATCAATTATAACAGGAGGTCACTCACTGCAGCAGACACCGCCTACCTCTAGCCACACACATAACAGCTATAACCCTGCAGAGATCAATGGTAGCAGGAGGTCACTCCCTGCAGCAGACACCGCCTACCTCTAACCACACACACACACTAGCTATAAGCCTGGTGACTGCATATATCAATTATAGCAGGAGGTCACTCACTGCAGCAGACACCGCCTACCTCTAACCACACAGACACAACAGCTATAAGCCTGATGGCTGCAGAGATCAATGATAGCAGGAGGTCACTCACTGCAGCAGACACCGCCTACCTCTAGCCACACATACAACAGCTATAAGCCTGCATAGATACATAATAGCAGGAGGTCACTCACTGCAGCAGACACCGCCTGACTCTAGCCACACACACAACAGCTATAAGCCTGATGACTGCAGAAATCAATGATAGCAGCAGGTCACTCACTGCAGCAGACACCGCCTACCTGTAACCACGCACACCAGCTATAAGCCTGATGACTGCTGCAGAGATCAATGATAGCAGGAGGTCACTCACTGCAACAGACACCGCCTTTCTGCTGCTTCGTCAAATTTGAAGGTTACATGCCACAATGCGTTTTCGTGCTTTATTTGGTGAAAGCAACAAGGTCCTTTTAGCCTTCGTTATTTGTCTTGTGATGGTTCCTTCTCGCTACATTCTTGGGTCAGAAGTCAGATACAGTTTCATCGACCTGTTTTATGCTTTGTGGGGTAAAACCTGCAGGCTTTCACCCGAAGAAGAATGACGGCACATTGTGGTAAAACCTGCATGCTTTTACCGGAAGTGGAATGACGGAACATTGTGGTAAAACCTGCAGGCTTTTACCGGAAGTGGAATGACGGCACATTGTGGTAAGACCTGCAGGCTTTTACCGGAAGTGGAATGACGGCACATTGTGGCAACACCTGCAGGCTTTCACCGGAAGAGGAATGACGGCACATTGTGGCAACGCCTGCAAGCTTTCACCCTAAGAAGAATGACGGCACATTGTGGCAACGCCTGCGTGTTACTTTGATGGCACATTGTGGCAACGCCTGCGTGCTACTTTGATGGCACATTGTGGCAACGGCTGCGTGTTACTTTGACGGCACATTGTGGCAACGCCTGCGTGCTACTTTGATGGCACATTGTGGCAACACCTGCGTGTTACTTTGACGGCACATTGTGGCAACACTTGCGTGTTACTTTGATGGCACATTGTGGCAACACCTGCGTGCTACTTTGACGGCACATTGTGGCAACACCTGCGTGTTACTTTGACGGCACATTGTGGCAACACCTGCGTGTTACTTTGACGGCACATTGTGGCAACACCTGCGTGCTACTTTGATGGCACATTGTGGCAACACCTGCGTGCTACTTTGATGGCACATTGTGGCAACACCTGCGTGCTACTTTGATGGCACATTGTGGCAACACCTGCGTGCTACTTTGATGGCACATTGTAGCAACACCTGCGTGCTACTTTGATGGCACATTGTGGCAACACCTGCGTGCTAATTTGATGGCACATTGTAGCAACACATGCGTGCTACTTTGATGGCACATTGTAGCAACACCTGCGTGCTACTTTGATGGCACATTGTGGCAACACCTGCGTGCTACTTTGATGGCACATTGTGGCAACACCTGCGTGCTACTTTGATGGCACATTGTAGTAACACCTGCGTGCTACTTTGATGGCACATTGTAGCAACACCTGCGTGCTACTTTGATGGCACATTGTAGCAACACCTGCGTGCTACTTTGATGGCACATTGTAGCAACACCTGCGTGCTACTTTGATGGCACATTGTGGCAACACCTGCGTGCTACTTTGATGGCACATTGTGGCAACACCTGCGTGCTACTTTGACGGCACATTGTGGCAACACCTGCGTGTTACTTTGACGGCACATTGTGGCAACACTTGCGTGTTACTTTGATGGCACATTGTGGCAACACCTGCGTGCTACTTTGATGGCACATTGTGGCAACACCTGCGTGCTACTTTGATGGCACATTGTGGCAACACCTGCGTGCTAC
>CM065691.1:60109814-60112314 GCA_017654935.2 Phymorhynchus buccinoides
TCTTATTCTTCTTGTCCTTCTTTGCTCAGCTATTGATCTGCTGCAAAGGGGATCTAAGTCTTCTTCCTCTTCTCTTCTTCTTCTTCGTCCATTCTTCTTGTTGTCCTTTGCCCCATCTATGATTGGCAAAGGGATCTTCCTCCTCTTCTTCTTCTTCTCTTGCTGGTGTTCCCCCAATTCATTCCACCCTTACTATCTCTGAGCCCTAAATCGCTGTCATGAATGCTAAACACTCTTAATTGTCCGTCACCGAAGGTGAACGCCTAACGGACTTTGCGATGGGCTGGTTTGTATTATTATTGTCCGTCACCGAAGGTGAAACGGACATTGCGATGGGCTGGTTTTGTTTTTTTGTTAGTTTTTTTGTTTGTTTGTTTTTGTTTTGTTTTTCTGTCTGTCCCCAAGGATAATCTCCCGAACCGCTTTGACCGAATCGCGTCAAATTTTGTGTGATGGTGTATCACTATGAGAGGAAGGCATCTGCGTAAAACCATTTTGCCGTCGTGACCTTGACCTTGACGTACGACCTTGAAAATTGAAAATCTATTTTTATGGCCATATATCGGGCACCGATCGACATAGGATGTTTGGAAACTTGGTATGAAGGTAATTTGGCTTATGCCCGTTTTGATGGTTGCATACCGATCAAGGTCAATGTCATGGTCCGGGCGATCAGAAGGCCTTGCAAGTGGTAAGGGTTTACAAACTGGGTTTTAAGCCATAATTTTCCACATTTGTGCTTGACAGAAACTGCTTCAGATTGTGTCAATTACACCATGTGGAAAAAAATGGCTTTAAAACCCAATTTGTAGACCCCTACCACATTTAAGGCCTACCGATCTCCCGGACCTTGACCTTGACCTTGACCTTGATCGGTATGCCATCATTCATCAGAACGGGCATAAGCCAAACCACCTTCATACCAAGTTTCAACATCCTATGTCGATCGGTGCCCGAGATATGGCTAAAAATAGATTTTCGGTTTTCAAGGTCGTACGTCAAGGTCAAGGTCACGACGGCAAAATGGTTTGCGCCGATCTCTTCCTATTAAGGAGGCACACCTTCACACAAAATTTGACGCGATTCAGTCCCCGCCCCCCCCCGGTTCGGGAGATATCCTTGGGACAGACAGAAAAACAAAACAAAAAACTAAACAAACAAAAAACTAACAAAAAACAAACCAGCCCATCGCAATGGTCCGGTTCACCTTCGGTGACGGACAAAAATACAAACCAAAGAAAAAAAAAAAGGAGAAGCCCATCGCAAAGTCCGTTCACCTTCGGTGGCGGACAATTAAGAGTTTTAGCATTCAGGACAAGCGATTTAGGGCTCAGAGATAGTAAAGGGTGGAATGAATTGGGGGAACACCAGCAAGAGAAGAAGAAGAAGAGGAGGAGATCCCTTTGCAGATCATGATGAAGCAAAGGAACAAGAAGAAGAAGAAGAAGAAGAAGAGAAGAAGAAGAGGAGGAAGAACTTCGCACCCCTTTTGCAGATCATAGCTGAGGCAAAAGGACAAGAAGAAGGAAGAAGAAGAAGGAAGAAGAAGGAGGAGAGACTGTAAAATCCCTTTGCCGATCATAGATTGGGGCAAAGGACAAAGAAGAAGAAGAAGAAGAAGAAGATGAGGAGACCCCTTTGCCGATCATAGATGGGACACAGGACAAGAAGGAAGAAGAAGAAGAAGAAGAAGAGGAGGGAGACTTAGACCCCTTTGCAGATCATAGATGGGACAAAGGACAAGAAGAAGAAGAATAAGAAGAGGAGGAGGAGGACCCCTTTTTGCGCGATCATAGATGGGGCACAGGCACAGGAAGAAGAAGAAGAAGAAGAAGACGAAGAAGAGGAGGAGGAGACCCCTTTGTCCGATCATAGATGGGGCACAGGACAAGAATAAGAAGAAGAGAGAAGAGAAGAAGAAGAAGAAGAAGAAGAAGAGAGGAGGAGGACACCCTTTGCCGATCATAGATGGGGCACAGGACAAGAAGAAGAAGAAGAAGAACGAAGAGGAGGACGAGGAGGACCCTTTTGCCGATCATAGATGGGGCTACAGGACCAGAAGGAGAAAAAAAGAAGAAAAGAAGAAGAGGAAGAGGAGGACCCCCTTTGCCGATCATAGATGGGGCACAGTACAAGAAGAAGAGAAAGAAGAAGTCCTCCTCACTAGGAGAGAGGAGGAGACCCCTTTGCCGATCATAGATGGGGCACAGGACAAGAAGAAGAAGAAGAAGAAAAAAGAAGAAGAAGATGAGGAGACCCCTTTGCCGATCATAGATTGGGCACAGGACCAGAAGAAGAAGAAGAAGAAGGAAGAAGAAGAAGAAGAAGAAGAAGAGGAGGAGGAGACGCCTTTGTCGATCATAGATGGGGCACACAGGACACTTTTTGAAGGAAGAAGCAGAAGAGAAGAAGAAGGAAGAGGAGGAGACCCTTTGCCGATCATAGATGGGGCACAGGACAAGAAGAAGAAGACGAAGAAGAAGAAGAAGAAGAGGAGGAG
>CM065691.1:60117314-60119814 GCA_017654935.2 Phymorhynchus buccinoides
AAGCCTGCAGGTGTTGCCACAATGTGCCGTCATTCCACTTCCGGTAAAAGCCTGCAGGTCTTACCACAATGTGCCGTCATTCCACTTCCGGTAAAAGCCTGCAGGTTTTACCACAATGTTCCGTCATTCCACTTCCGGTAAAAGCATGCAGGTTTTACCACAATGTGCCGTCATTCTTCTTCGGGTGAAAGCCTGCAGGTTTTACCCCACAAAGCATAAAACAGGTCGATGAAACTGTATCTGACTTCTGACCCAAGAATGTAGCGAGAAGGAACCATCACAAGACAAATAACGAAGGCTAAAAGGACCTTGTTGCTTTCACCAAATAAAGCACGAAAACGCATTGTGGCATGTAACCTTCAAATTTGACGAAGCAGCAGAAAGGCGGTGTCTGTTGCAGTGAGTGACCTCCTGCTATCATTGATCTCTGCAGCAGTCATCAGGCTTATAGCTGGTGTGCGTGGTTACAGGTAGGCGGTGTCTGCTGCAGTGAGTGACCTGCTGCTATCATTGATTTCTGCAGTCATCAGGCTTATAGCTGTTGTGTGTGTGGCTAGAGTCAGGCGGTGTCTGCTGCAGTGAGTGACCTCCTGCTATTATGTATCTATGCAGGCTTATAGCTGTTGTATGTGTGGCTAGAGGTAGGCGGTGTCTGCTGCAGTGAGTGACCTCCTGCTATCATTGATCTCTGCAGCCATCAGGCTTATAGCTGTTGTGTCTGTGTGGTTAGAGGTAGGCGGTGTCTGCTGCAGTGAGTGACCTCCTGCTATAATTGATATATGCAGTCACCAGGCTTATAGCTAGTGTGTGTGTGTGGTTAGAGGTAGGCGGTGTCTGCTGCAGGGAGTGACCTCCTGCTACCATTGATCTCTGCAGGGTTATAGCTGTTATGTGTGTGGCTAGAGGTAGGCGGTGTCTGCTGCAGTGAGTGACCTCCTGTTATAATTGATCTCTGCAGGGTTATAGCTGTTATGTGTGTGGCTACGAAGGTTTTTTTTTTTTTTTTTTTTTTTTTTTTTAAATAAAAAAATTTTTTTTTTTTTTTTTTTTTTTTTTTTTTTTTTTTTTGGGGGGGGGGGGGGGGTGGTTTTGGGCTAGAGGTAGGCGGTGTCTGCTGCAGTGAGTGACCTCCTGCTACCATTGATCTCTGCAGGGTTATAGCTGTTATGTGTGTGGCTAGAGGTAGGCGGTGTCTGCTGCAGTGAGTGACCTCCTGCTATCATTGATCTCTGCAGGGTTATAGCTGTTATGTGTGTGGCTAGAGGTAGGCGGTGTCTGCTGCAGGGAGTGACCTCCTGCTATCATTGATCTCTGCAGTCATCAGGCTTATAGCTGTTATGTGTGTTGCTAGAGGTAGGCGGTGTCTGCTGCAGGGAGTGACCTCCTGTTATCTTTGATCTCTGCAGTCATCAGGCTTATAGCTGTTATGTGTGTTGCTAGAGGTAGGCGGTGTCTGCTGTAGGGAGTGACCTCCTGTTATCTTTGATCTCTGCAGTCATCAGGCTTATAGCTGTTATGTGTGCTGTTATGTGTGTTGCTAGAGGTAGGCGGTGTCTGCTGCAGTGAGTGACCTCCTGCTACCATTGATCTCAGCAGTCATCAGGCTTATAGCTGTTATGTGTGTTGTTAGAGGTAGTCGGGGTCCACTGCATAAGGGAAATGGCGTTATGCAACCCCAAAAACTTACTTACCCCCCCCTCCGCCCCCCCCCCCCCAACTCCCCCTCCCTTCCTTTTTCACAACTGTCAGAAGCAACATCGACAACAAATTGGAACAGGATGGCAAAGCCGTAAGAACGAACTCCCAGTTTATCAACAACAAAGGAAACTAGAATACTTGCGTAAACTGACCCAGTCGCGACACACGCTTGCACCCCTAACCCTAGCCCTAATCTTAACCCAAACCCTTAACCGCTAACCCGATTTTGCCCAAATTCGAACTTGTCCAAGCTTTTGACCCCTAGTATCCACCTGTAAATTGTCATGTTGATATATTCAAGCGTTCGCGAGTTATCGCTGTCACAGACAAACAAATTTGAACACGGACGGACGGACGGGACCAAGTGAAAACAATACCAGTCTCGCTTCGCGACTGGTAATAAATCAACAACTAACTGCGAAAATGTTTATGTAGCTTACAATAATTATGGGTGAAATGACAGTACAGACATCAACGTCCGGACAGGGGATACATTTTGGCCAGTTTTCATCGCATTTGTTTTTTTGTGTTGTTGTTTGTTTCATAACCAACTCAGTAATGTAGACCGCAAAGACTGGAACACGAAAGACGATTTGTGGTGAACGTTGTATGTGGAACGAATCTTTGACGGCTCGTTGTAATCTGTTTCATGTCTTGGACAGTTTGCGTTGTTTTAATCAGATTAAAGACCTACCACGTCACGTGTCAAAATCACGGTTTTCACGTGTTTTCCCTATTATAGCTGGTAAGAAATCTTAAGAAATCTTCCTAGCATAAGAGGGAATGTGACACGTGACGTGGG
>CM065691.1:60124814-60126821 GCA_017654935.2 Phymorhynchus buccinoides
CACGCTAGAGGGAGGGTTAACAGGGAGCTTCCACTGAATTACAGTCTTTCACAAGCTACATTTTGTGGACACACATACACACACACACACACACACACACACGCACACTGCACGCACACGCAACGCACACACGCACGCACACGAACACGCACGCACACGCACACGCACGCGCTCACATACACACACACACACACACACAATAGCACACACACACACACACACACACATCGACCCGACCCACACACACACACATTAATGGCCTTGCTATTTGTTCTCATTCTCTTATTTGTTCTGCTTGAATGCCAATCTTCCTATCTTAATTCTTTTTTCTTTTTTTTTAATGCCCCCCCCTTTCCCATACATTGGCTGTGTCTGTCTGTCTGTCCTCTCCGTATCTTTCCCATCGCATCTCATCTTCAACCCCGCTGTCTTGTTTACGTCTCCCCCCGCCCCCTCTCTCTCTCTCTCTCTCTCTCTCTCTCTCTCTCTCTCTCTCGGATCCTCTCTCTCCTCCTTCTCCTCTCTCGTACTCGCTCCTCTCACTCCCTCCTCCTCTTCTCTCGTCTCTCAATCCCCTCGCCCTCCCTCGTCTCCACTCCCTCTCCTCTCTCTCCCGTCGTTCTCTAGGCCTCTCCTCTCATCAAGTCCGCCCTCTCCAACACTCTTCTCCCATCATCACTAGCTACTCTCCCCCCGTCTCATGTTCTCCGACCACCTCGCTCCCGCTCCCTCCCTCAATCCCCCTCAGACTCCTCCTCTCAAGCCACCCACCATCACTCCCGCCGACCCCGTGATACCCCCGCTCCCCTCCCTTCACTTCTCTTCACTTCCTTCAATCCACCGCCTCCGCCTTTCTCAGCCCCAACCATCGCACGTACGGTTCTCTCCGCTCCTTGTCCTCCGTCTTCCACCAAGATCGCTCTCCCTTCCGCTCGACATCAGACCCCGACCCCCATCTCTCCTTCCTACACCGCCGCCGTTCCCTCGTCTCCTCTCCGCTCCATTCAGCTCATCCTCTACTCTCCTCCTCGTTCTCTCATCTCTCCTCCTCATCCTCTCTCTCTCTGTAGTCCTGTCCCTTCTCCGTATCTCTCTCTCTCCTCCCTGCTCTTCATCTCTCTGCTCGTCGTTCCCTCCATTCTTCATCCCTTCGTCTCGTCCCTTCTCTCTTTCAAATCTCTCTCTCTCACTCCACCTCCTCCTCTCACCTCATCCTCGTCACTCCTCATTTCTCTCTCCTCACTCGCACTCAGCTCATCTCCTTCTCATCTCTCCTTCTTCACCCGCCTCGGCTCCCTCTCCTCCCTCTCCCTCTCTCCTCTCGTCCTCACCTCTCCATCTCTCTCCTCTCTCTCTCTCTGCACCTCCCCCCCCCCCCTCCCCCCCCCCCCCCCCCTCTCTCCTCAATCCCTCTCTCCCTTCTCGCCCTCTCTCTCTCTCTCGTCTTCCCTCTCCTCTCAATCATTGGCCCCATCCTCTCTTCGTCACTCTCTCAATGCGTCTCCTCATCCTATCTCCTTCTCTCTCTCCTCTCTTCTTCTTTTCTCCCTCCCTCTCGCTCGTCTCAATCCATCGACCTTCATCTTCTCCTTCTCTCTCTCTCTCTCTCTTTCCTGTCCTCCCTCTCTCTCTCCATCGCCCCGTTCCCTCCCGTCACTCTCTCTCCTTTCCTCCTGCTCTCCCTTCTCGTCTCTCTCTCTCTCCCCTCTCCTCTCGTATATGTTGTGTATATTGCGAATATGTGAGTGTGTGTGTGATGTGGATATTAATGTGTGTGTGCGTGGGCATTTTAACCGTGTGTGTGTTTTGTAAATGTGGTGTTCTGTGCGTGCGTACGTGGTTGCGTAAATCCGCGCGCGGTAGCGCTGGCAGCGCTGCAGCGCGCTCGCGCGGGCAGGGGGGGGGGGGGGGGGGGGGGGCGCGCGTGTGTGGGTGTGTGTGTGTTTGTGTGTGTGTGTGTGTGTGTGTTTGTGTGTGTGTGTGTGTGTATATGTGTGTGTGTATGTT
>CM065691.1:60127321-60132321 GCA_017654935.2 Phymorhynchus buccinoides
ACATACTCCCAATAATAGACTATGCATCCACGCTATGGGATAATTGTAGTCAAACTAACTTAAAAGTAATACATCGTTTGTATAAAAAGGCAGTAAAAATAATTTTGTTAAAATCCAGTTCTTTGACAAATAATGATTACAAAAAACCTTAATATTCTAACACTACAAAATAGATTATTCTTCAATAAAGCAATATGCATGCATAACGTTGTCAATGGAAACGCGCCTAAAAAGATAACAAATGCATTTACATTCAACATTCATAGACATAATCACTTATTATCATTTCCTCGACCACATAACAAAATTTAATAATCAAGTTTTCTTTACTCCGGTGGTACTTTGTGGAATTCAATTACCAAAAATGTTGAAAAGTTTAAAGAACAGGAACCATTTCAAGAAAAAAAATATGAAAATGTACTTAATGAATAAATAATTGCCCCTTTGTGGAAATGACAAAGTTTCCTGTATATTGCGTATGTATTGTATTCAACGTAGCTATTATTGTGCTAAGCGATGTCTTGTGTATTACACACATTAAGTTTCAGGGTCATGTCTTTTTTTTCATCTGAGGGTGTAATGCTATTACTAACATGTTTATTGATCATACCACCATGTCTTTCTTCCTTGTTAAAAATCATCCCTTTGTCATTGTTACTAACTATGTGACTGTTCCCCCTTCCCCCTTTTTCCACGTTTTGTTGTTGTTGGTGGTGGTGGTGGTATGTGTGTGTGTGTGTGTGCTGTGTGTGTGTGTGTGTGTGTTTGCGTGTGCGTGTGTGCGCGTTATGCGTGCGTGCGTGCGTGTGTGTTGCGCGTGTGTGTGTGTGTGACGTGCGTGCGTGTAGGTTACATGTTTGTGTCATTTGTGCATTTTCATGTTCTGCTTGTTTACTATTTATTTCTGTTTTGTTATGGATGGCTTGATGTAAAAAAGCATAATGTAATGCTTATTCGATGTCCATCTGAAAATAAACTTTGGCTTCGACTTCACCACACACACACACACAACAAAAGGAATATGATGAAGGGGAGAAGAAGTGGTGATACAAGGGTGCATGTGCATGGGTAGTTAGGGGGGTTAGACAAGGGGCTAGGGTGCATGGACAGTTAGTTAGGGGGGGGTGCATGGACAGATAGGTGGGTGTAGACAAGGGGCTAGGGTGCATGGACAGTTAGGGGGGTTAGACAAGGGGCTAGGGTGCATGGACAGTTAGGGGGGTTAGACAAGGGGGGGTAAGACAAGGGGCTAGGGTGCATGGACAGCTAGGGGGGGGGGGGTGTAGGGTGCATGCGAGGGGGGTTAGACAAGGGGCTAGGGTGCATGGACAGTTAGGGGGGTTAGACAAGGGGCTAGGGTGCATGGACAGCTAGGGGGGTTAGACAAGGGGCTAGGGTGCATGGACTGTTAGGGGGGTTAGACAAGGGGCTAGGGTGCATGGACTGTTAGGGGGGTTAGACAAGGGGCTAGGGCGCATGGACAGTTAGAGGGGTTAGACAAGGGGCTAGGGTGCATGGACATGGGGGCTAGTTAGGGGAGGTTAGACAAGGGGCTAGGGTGCATGGATGAGTTAGGGGGGTTAGACAAGGGGCTAGGGTGCATGGACAGCTAGGGGGGTTAGACAAGGGGCTAGGGTGCATGGACAGTTAGGGGGGTTAGACAAGGCGATAGGGTGCATGTGCATGGGTAGTTAGGGGGGGTTAGACAAGGGGCTAGGGTGCATGGACATGGGACTAGGGGGGTTAGACAAGGGGCTAGGGTGCATGGACAGTTAGGGGGGTTAGACAAGGGGCTAGGGTGCATGGACAGTTAGGGGGGTTAGACAAGGGGCTAGGGTGCATGGACAGTTAGGGGGGTTAGACAAGGGGCTAGGGTGCATGTGCATGGGTTAGGGGGGTTAGACAAGGGGCTAGGGTGCATGGACAGTTAGGGGGGTTAGACAAGGGGCTAGGGTGCATGAGCATGGGTAGTTAGGGGAGTTAGACAAGAGACTAGGGTGCATGGAGAGTTAGGGGGGTTAGACAAGGGGCTAGGGTGCATGGACAGTTAGGGGGTTAGACAAGGGGCTAGGGTGCATGGACAGCTAGGAGGGTTAGACAAGGGGCTAGGGTGCATGGACAGTTAGGGGGGTTAGACAAGGGGCTAGGGTGCATGGACAGTTAGGGGGGTTAGACAAGGGGCTAGGGTGCATGGACAGTTAGGGGGGTTAGACAAGGCGATAGGGTGCATGGACAGCTAGGGGGGTTAGACAAGGGGCTAGGGTGCATGAGCATGGGTAGTTAGGGGGGTTAGACAAGGGACTAGGGTGCATGGACAGTTAGGGGGGTTAGACAAGGGGCTAGGGTGCATGGACAGCTAGGGGGGTTAGACAAGGCGATAGGGTGCATGGACAGCTAGGGGGGTTAGACAAGGGGCTAGGGTGCATGGACAGTTAGGGGGGTTAGACAAGGGGCTAGGGTGCATGGACAGCTAGGTGGGTTAGACAAGGGGCTAGGGTGCATGGACAGCTAGGGGGGTTAGACAAGGGGCTAGGGTGCATGGACAGTTAGGGGGGTTAGACAAGGGGCTAGGGTGCATGGACATAGCTAGGGGGGTTAGACAAGGGGCTAGGGTGCATGGACAGCTAGGGGGGTTAGACAAGGGGCTAGGGTGCATGGACAGTTAGGGGGGTTAGACAAGGCGATAGGGTGCATGGACAGCTAGGGGGGTTAGACAAGGGGCTAGGGTGCATGGACTGTTAGGGGGTTAGACAAGGGGCTAGGGTGCATGGACAGTTAGGGGGGTTAGACAAGTGGCATGGACAGTTAGCAGGGTTAGACAAGGGGCCTGGGTGCATGGACAGTTAGGAGGGTTAGACAAGGGGCTAGGGTGCATGTGCATGGACAGTTAGGGGGGATTAGACAGGGGGCTAGGGTAAACGTCAATGGACAGTTAGGGGGTTAGACAAGGGGCTAGGGTGCACGTCAATGGACAGTTAGGGGGTTAGACAAGGGGCTAGGGTGCATGTCAATGGGCAGTTAGGGGGTTAGACAAGGGGCTAGGGTGCATGTCAATGGACAGTTAGGGGGTTAGACAAGGGGCTAGGGTGCATGTCAATGGACAGATAGGGGGTTAGACAAGGGGCTAGGGTGCATGTCAATGGACAGTTAGGGGGCTAGACAAGGGGCTAGGGTGCATGTCAATGGACAGATAGGGGGCTAGACAAGGGGCTAGGGTGCATGTCAATGGACAGTTAGGGGGCTAGACAAGGGGCTAGGGTGCATGTCAATGGACAGTTAGGGGGCTAGACAAGGGGCTAGGGTGCATGTCAATGGACAGATAGGGGGCTAGACAAGGGGCTAGGGTGCATGTCAATGGACAGTTAGGGGGCTAGACAGGGGGCTAGGGTGCACGTCAATGGACAGATAGGGGGGTTAGACAAGGGGCTAGGGTGCATGTCAATGGACAGTTAGGGGGGTTAGGCAAGAGGCTAGGGCGTCATGGACAGTTAGGGGGGATTAGACAAGGGGCTAGGGTGCACGTCAATGGGTAGTTAGGGGAGGGGGGGGGTAGACAAGGGGCTAGGGTGCACGTCAATGGGACAGTTAGGGGGTTAGACAAGGGACTAGGGTGCATGGACAGTTAGGGGGGTTAGACAAGGCGCTAGGGTGCACGTCAATGGACAGTTAGGGGGTTAGACAAGGCGCTAGGGTGCATGGACAGTTAGGGGGGTTAGACAAGGGGCTAGGGTGCATGTGCATGGACAGTTAGGGGGGTTAGACAAGGGGCTAGGGTGCATGTCAATGGACAGTTAGGGGGGTTAGACAAGGGGCTAGGGTGCATGGACTGTTAGGGGGGTTAGACAAGGGGCTAGGGCGCATGGACAGTTAGAGGGGTTAGACAAGGGGCTAGGGTGCATGTGCATGGACTGTTAGGGGGGTTAGACAAGGGGCTAGGGTGCATGGACTGTTAGTGGTGTTAGACAAGGGGCTAGGGTGCATGGACATGTTAGTGGTGGTTAGACAAGGGGCTAGGGTGCATGGACTGTTAGGGGGGTTAGACAAGGGGCTAGGGTGCATGGACTGTTAGGGGGGTTAGACAAGGGGCTAGGGTGCATGTACATGGACTGTTAGGGGGGTTAGACAAGGGGCTAGGGCGCATGGACAGTTAGAGGGGTTAGACAAGGGGCTAGGGTGCATGGACAGTTAGGGGGGTTAGACAAGGGGCTAGGGTGCATGGACAGTTAGGGGGGTTAGACAAGGGGCTAGGGTGCATGGACTGTTAGGGGGGTTAGACAAGGGGCTAGGGTGCATGGATGGACTGTTAGTGGGGTTAGACAAGGGGCTAGGGTGCATGTGCATGGACTGTTAGTGGGGTTAGACAAGGGGCTAGGGTGCATGTGCATGGACTGTTAGGGGGGTTAGACAAGGGGCTAGGGTGCATGTACATGGACTGTTAGGGGGGTTAGACAAGGGGCTAGGGTGCATGAGCATGGGTAGTTAGTGGAGTTAGACAAGGGGCTAGGGTGCATGGAGAGTTAGACAGACAAGGGGCTAGGGTGCATGTACATGGACTGTTAGGGGGGTTAGACAAGGGGCTAGGGTGCATGTGCATGGACTGTTAGGGGGGTTAGACAAGGGACTAGGGTGCATGGACTGTTAGGGGTGTTAGACAAGGGGCTAGGGTGCATGTACACTGTTAGTGGCTGTTAGACAAGGGGCTAGGGTGCATGTGCATGGACTGTTAGTGGGGTTAGACAAGGGGCTAGGGTGCATGTGCATGGACTGTTAGGGTGCATTAGTGGGACTTAGTGGTGTTAGACAAGGGGCTAGGGTGCATGTGCATGGACTGTTAGTGGTGTTAGACAAGGGGCTTAGACACTGTTAGTGGGGTTAGCTAGGGTGTGCATGTGCACTGTTAGGGGTGTTAGACAAGGGGCTGTGTACATGGACTGTTAGTGGGGTTAGACAAGGGGCTAGGGTGCATGTACATGGACTGTTAGTGGGGTTAGACAAGGGGC
>CM065691.1:60142321-60152321 GCA_017654935.2 Phymorhynchus buccinoides
CCGCCTACCTCTAGCCACACACATAACAGCTATAACCCTGCAGAGATCAATTATAACAGGAGGTCACTCACTGCAGCAGACACCGCCTACCTCTAGCCACACACATAACAGCTATAACCCTGCAGAGATCAATGGTAGCAGGAGGTCACTCCCTGCAGCAGACACCGCCTACCTCTAACCACACACACACACTAGCTATAAGCCTGGTGACTGCATATATCAATTATAGCAGGAGGTCACTCACTGCAGCAGACACCGCCTACCTCTAACCACACAGACACAACAGCTATAAGCCTGATGGCTGCAGAGATCAATGATAGCAGGAGGTCACTCACTGCAGCAGACACCGCCTACCTCTAGCCACACATACAACAGCTATAAGCCTGCATAGATACATAATAGCAGGAGGTCACTCACTGCAGCAGACACCGCCTGACTCTAGCCACACACACAACAGCTATAAGCCTGATGACTGCAGAAATCAATGATAGCAGCAGGTCACTCACTGCAGCAGACACCGCCTACCTGTAACCACGCACACCAGCTATAAGCCTGATGACTGCTGCAGAGATCAATGATAGCAGGAGGTCACTCACTGCAACAGACACCGCCTTTCTGCTGCTTCGTCAAATTTGAAGGTTACATGCCACAATGCGTTTTCGTGCTTTATTTGGTGAAAGCAACAAGGTCCTTTTAGCCTTCGTTATTTGTCTTGTGATGGTTCCTTCTCGCTACATTCTTGGGTCAGAAGTCAGATACAGTTTCATCGACCTGTTTTATGCTTTGTGGGGTAAAACCTGCAGGCTTTCACCCGAAGAAGAATGACGGCACATTGTGGTAAAACCTGCATGCTTTTACCGGAAGTGGAATGACGGAACATTGTGGTAAAACCTGCAGGCTTTTACCGGAAGTGGAATGACGGCACATTGTGGTAAGACCTGCAGGCTTTTACCGGAAGTGGAATGACGGCACATTGTGGCAACACCTGCAGGCTTTCACCGGAAGAGGAATGACGGCACATTGTGGCAACGCCTGCAAGCTTTCACCCTAAGAAGAATGACGGCACATTGTGGCAACGCCTGCGTGTTACTTTGATGGCACATTGTGGCAACGCCTGCGTGCTACTTTGATGGCACATTGTGGCAACGGCTGCGTGTTACTTTGACGGCACATTGTGGCAACGCCTGCGTGCTACTTTGATGGCACATTGTGGCAACACCTGCGTGTTACTTTGACGGCACATTGTGGCAACACTTGCGTGTTACTTTGATGGCACATTGTGGCAACACCTGCGTGCTACTTTGACGGCACATTGTGGCAACACCTGCGTGTTACTTTGACGGCACATTGTGGCAACACCTGCGTGCTACTTTGACGGCACATTGTGGCAACACCTGCGTGCTACTTTGATGGCACATTGTGGCAACACCTGCGTGTTACTTTGACGGCACATTGTGGCAACACCTGCGTGCTACTTTGACGGCACATTGTGGTAACACCTGCGTGCTACTTTAATGGCACATTGTAGCAACACCTGCGTGCTACTTTGATGGCACATTGTAGCAACACCTGCGTGCTAATTTGATGGCACATTGTAGCAACACCTGCGTGCTACTTTGATGGCACATTGTAGCAACACCTGCGTGCTACTTTGATGGCACATTGTAGCAACACCTGCGTGCTACTTTGATGGCACATTGTGGTAACACCTGCGTGCTACTTTGATGGCACATTGTAGCAACACCTGCGTGCTACTTTGATGGCACATTGTGGCAACACCTGCGTGCTACTTTGATGGCACATTGTGGTAACACCTGCGTGCTACTTTGATGGCACATTGTAGCAACACCTGCGTGCTACTTTGATGGCACATTGTAGCAACACCTGCGTGCTACTTTGATGGCACATTGTGGCAACACCTGCGTGCTACTTTGACGGCACATTGTGGCAACACCTGCGTGCTACTTTGATGGCACATTGTGGCAACACCTGCGTGTTACTTTGACGGCACATTGTGGCAACACTTGCGTGCTACTTTGATGGCACATTGTGGCAACACCTGCGTGCTACTTTGATGGCACATTGTGGCAACACCTGCGTGTTACTTTGACGGCACATTGTGGCAACACCTGCGTGCTACTTTGACGGCACATTGTGGTAACACCTGCGTGCTACTTTAATGGCACATTGTAGCAACACCTGCGTGCTACTTTGATGGCACATTGTAGCAACACCTGCGTGCTAATTTGATGGCACATTGTAGCAACACCTGCGTGCTACTTTGATGGCACATTGTAGCAACACCTGCGTGCTACTTTGATGGCACATTGTAGCAACACCTGCGTGCTACTTTGATGGCACATTGTGGCAACACCTGCGTGCTACTTTGATGGCACATTGTGGCAACACCTGCGTGCTACTTTGATGGCACATTGTGGTAACACCTGCGTGCTACTTTGATGGCACATTGTAGCAACACCTGCGTGCTACTTTGATGGCACATTGTGGCAACACCTGCGTGCTACTTTGATGGCACATTGTGGCAACACCTGCGTGCTACTTTGATGGCACATTGTGGCAACACCTGCGTGCTACTTTGATGGCACATTGTGGCAACACCTGCGTGCTACTTTGATGGCACATTGTGACAACACCTGCGTGCTACTTTGATGGCACATTGTGGCAACACCTGCGTGCTACTTTGATGGCACATTGTAGCAACACCTGCGTGCTACTTTGATGGCACATTGTAGCAACACCTGCGTGCTACTTTGATGGCACATTGTGGCAACACCTGCGTGCTACTTTGATGGCACATTGTGGCAACACCTGCGTGCTACTTTGATGGCACATTGTGGCAACACCTGCGTGCTACTTTGATGGCACATTGTGGCAACACCTGCGTGCTACTTTGATGGCACATTGTGGCAACACCTGCGTGCTACTTTGATGGCACATTGTGGCAACACCTGCGTGCTACTTTGATGGCACATTGTGGCAACACCTGCGTGCTACTTTGATGGCACATTGTGGCAACACCTGCGTGCTACTTTGATGGCACATTGTGGCAACACCTGCGTGCTACTTTGATGGCACATTGTAGCAACACCTGCGTGCTACTTTGATGGCACATTGTGGCAACACCTGCGTGCTACTTTGATGGCACATTGTGGCAACACCTGCGTGCTACTTTGATGGCACATTGTGGCAACACATGCGTGCTACTTTGATGGCACATTGTGGTAACACCTGCGTGCTACTTTGATGGCACATTGTGGTAACACCTGCGTGCTACTTTGATGGCACATTGTGGTAACACCTGCGTGCTACTTTGATGGCACATTGTGGCAACACCTGCGTGCTACTTTGATGGCAGCACCTTCTGGCATGCACAGGTCGGTTGGCCGAACTAAACGTGGTCTGTATTCAGTTCAGAAGTGTATTGTGTTATATTGTATTCCATGATAATAAAATCAGGTTCATATGCCATATTGTACGATCACTACCCTCAGGCAGCTGCTGCTGCTGCTGCTGCTTGTTGTTGTTGTTGTTGTTGTTGTTGTTGTTGTTGTTGTTGTTGTTGTTGTTGTTGTTGTTGTTGTTGTTGTTGTTGTTGTTGTTGTTGTTGTTGTTCTTCTTCTTCTTCTTCTTCTTCTTCTTCTTCTTCTTCTTCTTCTTTCTTCTTCTTCTTCTTCTTCTTTTCTTCTTCTTCTTCTTCTTCTTCTTCTTCTTCCTCTTCTTCTTCTTCTTCTTCTTCTTCTTCTTCTTCTTCTTCGTTCCCAGGCTATATGGCCATAATGGGTGGGGTACGTATCTCTCCGTTTTTCATGTTTCACTTGTCTAAACGCTGCATTCATCCGACATATTCCGATGTTAGAGGTGCTTAAATCAGAAATGATTTAGAAGATTTAAAAAGAAAAGGCAGGAGAATGGGCCAGTAAGCCAGAAAGATAGTAGATGACAGAAAGCAAACGTACAAGGCCGAGTCAAAGAGAATGACAGATTAGAGGCAGTTACAGGCTTGTCAGTACATTAGAAGACAAAACAAACAATTATTATTTACATTTTTTTAAATGTTCAGCATGATTGGAAAGACATATGCCAAAGTTTCCTTTAAAATATGTGAAATAATTTGAACCAGACATTTTCAAATGTTACTATAAAGTCTGTATTTCACCTACAGACATTGAAGTGTCGAACGTGGCACGAGTTTAACTCAGACAATTATATAAGCTTGTAATCTAGGCATGTGTATTGAAGTATTGAGCATTGCTGCACGAATAACTAGCCAAATATCAAACTTCAAGCCAATACCATGAAAGTCACGATGCACGAATAACTAGCCAAACTAGCCAAAGACCAAACTTCAAGCATCAGAAGCCAGCATGTTCAATACATTGAAGTATTGATTGTCGCTGCACCAAATACTAGCCCCAGTTCACAGTGCAGGCATTAATCAAAACCTGTACGTTTTAGATATTGAACGTCGACGCCCTAACTAGCAGTGAGTTCCTACAGTTGGCAATGCCTTGAAGGCTGCAGCATAATTATATTGATTTCACAGAGCTGACAGGTTGTACGGATTGGACGCTGCTTTAAAAGACCAAAGGCCAGCGCTACTTGCGATTCATTCAGCCACACTGTCAGTTATCCACCGCAGTGGATGTCTGTCTGTCTGTCTGTCTCTATGTATGCACGTCTGTATGTTTGTCTCTTTGTCTCTGTCTATGTCCCTGTCTATGTCTCTCTCTCTCTCTCCCTCTCTCTCCCTGCGTGCGTGCGTGCATGTGCGTGTGTGTCTCTGTCTGTCTGTCTGTCTGCCTATCTGTCTGTTTGCACCTCCGCGCGCGCGTGTGTGTGTGTATGTGTGTGTGCGTGTGTGTGTGTGTGCATGCGCGCGTGTGTGTGCGTGCGTATGTGTATGTGTGTGCGTGCACGTGCGTGTGTGCGTGTGTGTGCGTGTGTGTATGTGTACGTGTGCGTGTGTGTGTAAGTATGTCTGTCTGTTTGCACATGCGCATGTATGTGTGTGTGTCAGTGTGCACGATGTCTGCAAAACTCGTCTCTGTCTGTTCTCTATGCAAGCACACACACGAGTGCATTTCATAATTCCTGCAAATATAATGTTGTGCTTATCTTTATCAGCAACACGATTTATTTCCTGAGTAGAGAGCATCACGAAAATGTGATAATTCTGTTCCTTTGAGAAATGGTTTCATTTCGGCCATAAATAGCCCGCTTCATGAAACATGGACCTGAACATTAGACACCCTATCTGGGAATCAACAACGGTAACTCCTGTAACATTTATTGGCCGTCTTCAATGTATGATTGTCACCCCCACCTCCATCCCCATCCCCTTTTTCTCACCACGGCAATATTTCCAGACACATAACCACACACCCTCCATTTTAAGAGCACATTTTAAAAAGTGATTATCATATTTAATTAATACATGCACTCTCTCTCTCTCTCTCTCTCTCTCTCTCTCTCTCTCTCTCTCTCTCTCTCTCTCTCTCTCTCTCTCTCTCTCTCTCTCTCTCTCTCTCTCTCTCTCTCTTTTTGGGCTTCACGTGCCTAAACATTAAACCATTTTGAGTTTGAGTGAGTTTGAGTCTCTCTCTCTCTCTCTCTCTCTCTCTATATATATATATATATATATATATATATATATATATATATATGTCTCTCTCTCTCTCTCTCTCTCTCTCTCTCTCTCTCTCTCTCTCTCTCTCTCTCTCTCTCTCTCTCTCTTCTTCTTCTTCTTCTTCTTCTTCTTCTTCTTCTTCTTCTTCTTCTTCTTCTTCTTCTTCTTCTTCTTCTTCTTCTTCGTCTTCGTCTCCTTCCTCTTGTCCTGTGCCCCATCTGTGATCGGCAAAGGGGTCTCCTCCTCCTCTTCTTCTTCTTCTTCTTATTATTATTCTTCTTGTCCTGTGCCCCATCTATGATCGGCAAAGGGGTCTCCTCCTCCTCTTCTTCTTCTTCTTCTTCTTCTTCTTCTTCTTCTTGTCCTGTGCCCCATCTATGATCGGCAAAGGGGTCTCCTCCTCCTCTTCTTCTTCTTCTTCTTCTTCTTCTTGTCCTGTGCCCCATCTATGATCGACAAAGGGGTCTCCTCCTCCTCTTCTTCTTCTTCTTCTTCTTCTTCTTCTTCTTCTTCTTCTTGTCCTGTGCCCAATCTATGATCGGCAAAGGGGTCTCCTCCTCCTCTTCTTCTTCTTCTTCTTCTTCTTGTCCTGTGCCCCATCTATGATCGGCAAAGGGGTCTCCTCCTCCTCCTCTTCTTCTTCTTCTTCTTCTTCTTCTTCTTGTCCTGTGCCCCATCTATGATCGGCAAAGGGGTCTCCTCCTCCTCTTCTTCTTCTTCTTCTTCTTCTTCTTCTTGTCCTGTGCCCCATCTATGATCGGCAAAGGGGTCTCCTCCTCCTCCTCTTCTTCTTCTTCTTCTTCTTCTTGTCCTGTGCCCCATCTATGATCGGCAAAGGGGTGTCCTCCTCCTCTTCTTCTTCTTCTTCTTCTTCTTCTCCTTCTTCTTCTTCTTCTTGTCCTGTGCCCCATCTATGATCGGCAAAGGGGTCTCCTCCTCCTCTTCTTCGTCTTCTTCTTCTTCTTCTTCTTCTTGTCCTGTGCCCCATCTATGATCGGCAAAGGGGTCTCCTCCTCCTCTTCTTATTCTTCTTCTTCTTGTCCTTTGTCCCATCTATGATCTGCAAAGGGGTCTAAGTCTCCTCCTCTTCTTCTTCTTCTTCTTCTTCTTCTTCTTCTTGTCCTGTGTCCCATCTATGATCGGCAAAGGGGTCTCCTCATCTTCTTCTTCTTCTTCTTCTTCTTGTCCTTTGCCCCATCTATGATCGGCAAAGGGATTTAAGTCTCCTCCTCTTCTTCTTCTTCTTCTTCTTCTTCTTCTTGTCCTTTGCCTCAGCTATGATCTGCAAAGGGGTCTAAGTCTCCTCCTCTTCTTCTTCTTCTTCTTCTTCTTCTTCTTGTCCTTTGCCTCAGCTATGATCTGTAAAGGGATCTAAGTCTCCTCCTCTTCTTCTTCTTCTTCTTCTTCTTCTTCTTCTTGTCCTTTGCCCCATCTATGATCTGCAAAGGGATCTCCTCCTCTTCTTCTTCTTCTCTTGCTGGTGTTCCCCCAATTCATTCCACCCTTACTATCTCTGAGCCCTAAATCGCTGTCATGAATGCTAAACACTCTTAATTGTCCGTCACCGAAGGTGAACGGACTTTGCGATGGGCTGGTTTGTATTTTTGTCCGTCACCGAAGGTGAACGGACATTGCGATGGGCTGGTTTGTTTTTTTGTTAGTTTTTTTGTTTGTTTGTTTTTTGTTTTGTTTTTCTGTCTGTCCCAAGGATATCTCCCGAACCGCTTGACTGAATCGCGTCAAATTTTGTGTGAAGGTGTACCTCCTTAATAGGAAGAGATCGGCGCAAACCATTTTGCCGTCGTGACCTTGACCTTGACGTACGACCTTGAAAACCGAAAATTTATTTTTAGCCATATCTCGGGCACCGATCGACATAGGATGTTGAAACTTGGTATGAAGGTGGTTTGGCTTATGCCCGTTCTGATGGTGGCATACCGATCAAGGTCAAGGTCAAGGTCCGGGCGATCGGTAGGCCTTGAATGTGGTAGGGGTCTACACATTGGGTTTTAAGCCATATTTTCCACATTGGTACTTGACAGAAGCGCTTCAGATTGTGTGTGGTACTGTATACCCTAGAGAAGAAAACATCCGAGCATAAATTATCACCATGCTGACCTTGACCTTGAAGTGTGACCTTGAAAACCGAAATTTCCTTCTTTGCGCTATATGTTTCTTCTTCAAGCTGTATCTCGTGAACTAGAAGACAGAATCCCTTCCAATTTTGTGTCAGGATGTGACACTCTACGGGGTGTCGCAAGTGCGTGGCATTGCTGGTGACGGACATGTCTGCCGCTCGGCGACGCCCTTGTTAATGGTTTTTTCCCTCGCTATTCAGAACGACAGGGGGAAGGATAAGGGAGGGAGAGAGAGAGAGAGAGAGAGAGAGAGAGAGAGAGAGAGAGAGAGAGAGAGAGAGAGAGAGAGAGAGAGAGAGAGAGAGAGAGAGAGAGAGAGTCAGACATAGAGTCACAGACAGAGATAATGAACATCTTGACTGTCCTGGTATTGTAGTACTTCCAGGATCGCCCCACTATCTTTACAGTCATTGTGTCCCATGTATGCCTGTTCCAGGCCGGAGGACGTTAAACGGACTTTCATCATTCACAGACACCAGCACTGACAGACACAGAGAAACAGACAGATGGTCAGAGACAGAGGCTCAGACAGAGACATCAGCATAGACAGACATAGACACAGACAGAGAGACAGACAGAGAGAGAGAGAGAGAGAGAGAGAGAGAGAGAGAGAGAGAGAGAGAGAGAGAGAGAGAGAGAGAGAGAGAGAGAGAGATATGGTCAGAGACAGAGGCTCAGAGAGAGACACCAGCATAGACACAGAGAGAGAGAGAGAGAGAGAGAGAGAGAGAGAGAGAGAGAGAGAGAGAGAGAGAGAGAGAGAGAGAGAGAGAGAGAGAGAGAGAGAGAGAGAGAGAGAGAGAGAGAGAGAGAGAAGAGAGAGAGAGAGAGAGAGAGAGAAACAGACAGATGGTCAAAGACAGAGGCTCAGACAGAGACACCAGCATAGACAGACAGACAGAAAACGAAAACGAAAACGAAATTTTATTTAACCAAAAAAACATGAGATAAGCAATACAATGGGGTTTTCCATCCAGCCCTGGGGTAAATAGAACATTCAATAACAAAGTTAACTAACACATGCAAAAGTGAAAAGGCAAATGGATTACACAAAAAAGAAAGAAACGCTTGGGGTAATGACAGGTGAGGGGGGGAGGGGGGTAAGGAGGGGGAATAAGGGGGAAGGGAGGGTATATTGAAGCATGTCACAACACACATAGCACATGAGTAATAATAGTAAAACATAGAAGAGGAAGAAGAAACAAAACAAAATTACATTTATATTTGATCTTTAAGATTTTGAAATATAATATTTTGATATGCCTTTCTGAAAGAATTCATGCCAGCTATTTGTTTTAAATTAGATGGCGAAGAGTTCCATAGAGTCCCACCCGAGTACGTGAAACTGGTTTTAAAAAGATCAGTTCTGGGTTTAGGGACAAGAATACTGTTTGTATATCTAGACTGGTTGAGCAGAAATCTTTTGATTAAGGTTGCAGGTGCTAAACCGTTTATAATTATGTACATCATGACTGCTTTATTATACCGAAGCTTATCTGTGAAAGGAAGAATATTTATTGAGACGTAATCCTGAAATGTTAATGAAGACGATTTCAAAAGACATGTTTTTAGAGCTCGTTTATGAACACTTATCAACGGTTTTAGGGTGTTAGCACTACTTGAATCAAAGAGAGTTGATGCATAATCTATGTGAGACTGGATGCATGCGTGGAATACATGCTTACGTGCATCAATATTAAGACAAATCTTTATCTTAGAGAGTTGGAAAACTTTTTGAGATACTCGTTTGCTTAAGCTACTAATATGGGAGGACCAAGTAAGGTTGTTATCTAGAGTAATCCCTAAAACTTTATGCATGTTGACTTCTTCTACTGGCTTCTACTGACGGAGAGAGAGAGAGAGAGAGAGAGAGAGAGAGAGAGAGAGAGAGAGAGAGAGAGAGAGAGAGAGAGAGAGAGAGAGAGAGAGAGAGAGAGAGAGAGAGAGAGAGAGAGACAGACAGATGGTCAGAGACAGAGGCTCAGACAGAGATACCAGCATAGACAGACAGAGAGAGAGAGAGAGAGAGAGAGAGAGAGAGAGAGAGAGAGAGAGAGAGAGAGAGAGAGAGAGAGAGAGAGAGAGAGAGAGAGAGAGAGAGAGATGGTCAGAGACAGAGGCTCAGACAGAGGCACAAGCATAGACATACACACAGAGATAGAGAAACAGACAGATGGTCAAAGACAGGCTCAGAGAGAGAGAGAGAGAGAGAGAG
>CM065691.1:60164821-60174821 GCA_017654935.2 Phymorhynchus buccinoides
ATAACATAGACACGATATAATTGTAGATAACATAGACACGATATAATTGTAGATAACATAGACACGATATAATTGTAGATAACATAGACACGATATAATTGTAGACAACATAGACACGATATAATTGTAGACAACATAGACACGATATAATTGTAGACAACATAGACACGATATAATTGTAGACAACATAGACACGATATAATTGTAGACAATAATTATGGACACGTCTCTCTCTCTCTCTCTCTCTCTCTCTCTCTCTCTCTCTCTCTCTCTCTCTCTCTCTCTCTCTCTCTCTCTCTCTCTCTCTCTCTCTCTCTCTCTCTCTCTCTCTCTTTCAGGGAGAAAACAAATAAGGACAAATACACGACCTTAAGGTAATAAATTGTTCCTTCGGGTAGTAAATCGGAGTCTGTGCCGTGGAAGCCTCATAAAACAGACACCATTAATCACAGACCACTCTGTGATGTAACATGAGCACCAACCATTAAACCACAGGGGCCGTCCAACCATCCTTGGCTGTAGACACAGACCACTCTGTGATGTAACATGAGCACCAACCATTAAACCACAGGGGCCGTCCAACCATCCTTGGCTGTAGACACAGACCACTCTGTGATGTAACATGAGCACCAACCATTAAACCACAGGGGCCGTCCAACCATCCTTGGCTGTAGACACACACCTACTTCATTTTCTGCTGTTGTATGCGTTAAATGTAGGCCCTAATATTAGTGCGAAAAAAATGATAAGTTGCGTTAAAAAAAACAAGACTGAAAAATATAGCGTACAGCTCCGTTGTTATATCTGTTCGGTGTTTCCTAATACACGTTATTATTTTTCGCAGTACGTTCCAAAATAAGTCAATGGACCATCTGAAGATAGTCCGTGTTGACTCCAACCCATCACTGTCTTCACTTCCAAGAGATATGCGAATGAACAGCGTGTTACGCGCTGTCTATTTGGTTCAGGGCATGTTGTAACAGTCAAACAGTGAATGTGTCAGCATTGAACGTACAATCACAGAGGGAAACGCCGCTATGTGTTTACACAGTTAAACGATTGTAACAGTCAAACAGTGAATGTGTCGGCATTGAACGTACAATCACAGAGGGAAACGCCGCTATGTGTTTACACAGTTAAACGATTGTAACAGTCAAACAGTGAATGTGTCAGCATTGAACGTGCAATCACAGAGGGAAACGCCGCTATGTGTTTACACAGTTAAACGATTGTAACAGTCAAACAGTGAATGTGTCAGCATTGAACGTACAATCACACAGGGACACGCCGCTATGTGTTTACACAGTTAAACAATTGTAACAGTCAAACAGTGAATGTGTCAGCATTGAACGTGCAATCACAGAGGGAAACGCCGCTATGTGTTTTGGTCACGTGATCCGGAACCATCACAAGATGTCGGTGTGGCAGCCAGGGAGTTTGAGACCTTGCCCCAACTCTAGCTGTCCTGCTGTTGCCTGTCTGCCGTTTCAGACTATGACTGCCAAACAGCAGAGGGAGAAGCTGCTATTCCGGCGAGCAAGCTACAGTTTGTTTATAATGGGGTAGCCTTGCCCACGGTACATCCCCATTCGAGGGATTCGAGGACGAGAGTTGGCGTTGGGGAAGGTCCCCAAAGACCAACCAATCCCATTGGCTGTAGCACCAGAATCGGTGCAAAGCCCCTCTAGTTGGAGAGTAATAGTCGTTCACGAAAAACTAAGCTGTACCATGACATTCCAATACTGTAGAATATCGTATACAGTACAGCTCTCATTTACTATTGGCCCTTTCTACAGGCTAATGTCAACCAGTGATAAACGCCATTTGAGTAAAAAGTCAAGTAGCTGTCCTATAGTTCTTAACCCGACACACTTGCAATGTTCCCTGGCTAACACTTCCCCACTATAAAACCAGAACTCCTGTCCAGCCCCCAGCATAGCAGTCGCCTCTTCTGTACTCTGGAAGTCATAGTCGGACGTCAGACTGGTCTACAGTCCCAGCAGGCTGAGTGACCCAATGCATGGTGAATGCTTTCCGCTGACCGCAATGTGGGAGGGAGGGGAGTTGGGGTGTTCACAGTGTGACCCAGATAGGAGAGGGAAGAGCAGTAGTAATGCACCCATCTATCCAATCACACAAAGTGCACCTCACTATAACCTCTCTCACTCTGTCGTAGCTAGTCAAGAGAAACAGATTGTGTAGTAATGCACCCATCTATCCAATCACACAAAGTGCACCTCACTATAACCTCTCTCACTCTGTCAAAGCTAGTCAAGAGAAACAGATTGTGTAGTAATGCACCCATCTATCCAATCACACAAAGTGCACCTCACTATAACCTCTCTCACTCTGTCAAAGCTAGTCAAGAGAAACAGATTGTGTAGTAATGCACCCATCTATCCAATCACACAAAGTGCACCTCACTATAACCTCTCTCACTCTGTCAAAGCTAGTCAAGAGAAACAGATTGTGTAGTAATGCACCCATCTATCCAATCACACAAAGTGCACCTCACTATAACCTCTCTCACTCTGTCAAAGCTAGTCAAGAGAAACAGATTGTGTAGTAATGCACCCATATATCCAATCACACAAAGTGCACCTCACTATAACCTCTCTCACTCTGTCAAAGCTAGTCAAGAGAAACAGATTGTGTAGTAATGCACCCATCTATCCAATCACACAAGGTGCGCCTCACTATAACCTCTCTCACTCTGTCAAAGCTAGTCAAGAGAAACAGATTGTGTAGTAATGCACCCATCTATCCAATCACACAAAGTGCACCTCACTATATCCTTTCTCACTCTGTCAAAGCTAGTCAAGAGAAACAGATTGTGAGACATGTAAACCGGAAGGTTATGTCATTGCTCTGGACCGAAAGCCAGAAGGTGTTATCACAGAAATGAGTAAAGAAGAATGATAGTACCTCCAGGCATATAACTCGTCACTGTACATGTCAAAGGAGTAAAGAAGAATGATAGTACCTCCCGGCATATAACTCGTCACTGTACATGTCAAGGGAGTAAAGAAGAATGATAGTACCTCTAGGCATATAACTCGTCACTGTACATGTCAAGGGAGTAAAAAAGAATGATAGTACCTCCAGGCATATAACTCGTCACTGTACATGTCAAGGGAGTAAAGAAGAATGATAGTACCTCTAGGCATATAACTCGTCACTGTACATGTCAAGGGAGTAAAGAAGAATGATAGTACCTCCAGGCATATAACTCGTCACTGTACATGTCAAGGGAGTAAAGAAGAATGATAGTACCTCCCGGCATATAACTCGTCACTGTACATGTCAAGGGAGTAAAGAAGAATGATAGTACCTCCCGGCATATAACTCGTCACTGTACATGTCAAGGGAGTAAAGAAGAATGATAGTACCTCCAGGCATATAACTCGTCACTGTACATGTCAAGGGAGTAAAGAAGAATGATAGTACCTCCCGGCATATAACTCGTCACTGTACATGTCAAGGGAGTAAAGAAGAATGATAGTACCTCCCGGCATATAACTCGTCACTGTACATGTCAAGGGAGTAAAGAAGAATGATAGTACCTCCAGGCATATAACTCGTCACTGTACATGTCAAGGGAGTAAAGAAGAATGATAGTACCTCCAGGCATATAACTCGTCACTGTACATGTCAAGGGAGTAAAGAAGAATGATAGTACCTCCAGGCATATAACTCGTCACTGTACATGTCAAGGGAGTAAAGAAGAATGATAGTACCTCCCGGCATATAACTCGTCACTGTACATGTCAAGGGAGTAAAGAAGAATGATAGTACCTCCAGGCATATAACTCGTCACTGTACATGTCAAGGGAGTAAAGAAGAATGATAGTACCTCCAGGCATATAACTCGTCACTGTACATGTCAAGGGAGTAAAGAAGAATGATAGTACCTCCAGGCATATAACTCGTCACTGTACATGTCAAGGGAGTAAAGAAGAATGATAGTACCTCCCGGCATATAACTCGTCACTGTACATGTCAAGGGAGTAAAGAAGAATGATAGTACCTCCAGGCATATAACTCGTCACTGTACATGTCAAGGGAGTAAAGAAGAATGATAGTACCTCCAGGCATATAACTCGTCACTGTACATGTCAAGGGAGTAAAGAAGAATGATAGTACCTCCCGGCATATAACTCGTCACTGTACATGTCAAGGGAGTAAAGAAGAATGATAGTACCTCCCGGCATATAACTCGTCACTGTACATGTCAAGGGAGTAAAGAAGAATGATAGTACCTCCCGGCATATAACTCGTCACTGTACATGTCAAGGGAGTAAAGAAGAATGATAGTACCTCCCGGCATATAACTCGTCACTGTACATGTCAAGGGAGTAAAGAAGAATGATAGTACCTCCAGGCATATAACTCGTCACTGTACATGTCAAGGGAGTAAAGAAGAATGATAGTACCTCCAGGCATATAACTCGTCACTGTACATGTCAAGGGAGTAAAGAAGAATGATAGTACCTCCAGGCATATAACTCGTCACTGTACATGTCAAAGGAGTAAAGAAGAATGATAGTACCTCCCGGCATATAACTCGTCACTGTACATGTCAAGGGAGTAAAGAAGAATGATAGTACCTCCAGGCATATAACTCGTCACTGTACATGTCAAGGGAGTAAAGAAGAATGATAGTACCTCCAGGCATATAACTCGTCACTGTACATGTCAAAGGAGTAAAGAAGAATGATAGTACCTCCAGGCATATAACTCGTCACTGTACATGTCAAGGGAGTAAAGAAGAATGATAGTACCTCCAGGCATATAACTCGTCACTGTACATGTCAAGGGAGTAAAGAAGAATGATAGTACCTCCAGGCATATAACTCGTCACTGTACATGTCAAAGGAGTAAAGAAGAATGATAGTACCTCCCGGCATATAACTCGTCACTGTACATGTCAAGGGAGTAAAGAAGAATGATAGTACCTCCCGGCATATAACTCGTCACTGTACATGTCAAGGGAGTAAAGAAGAATGATAGTACCTCCAGGCATATAACTCGTCACTGTACATGTCAAAGGAGTAAAGAAGAATGATAGTACCTCCAGGCATATAACTCGTCACTGTACATGTCAAGGGAGTAAAGAAGAATGATAGTACCTCCAGGCATATAACTACAATCAATACGTTGATTCCCCCGTGTGGATCCGGTGGATCTTTCGTACAAATAGTTCCCCCACCTTCTTGAAGTTTTGTGCTTGCAACTGGCTCTAATCTGTAACTCTCTTTGACTCTGCCTTTTCCCTGTGCTCACTGTCATCTATTTTGTTCTGCCTAAATTGGTCCATCCTCGTGCCTTTTTGTGTGAAATTCTTACAAAGATTTTCTCCAGCTGAAGACGGACATGCTGGATCACACTAAGTCTTATAGTTAGGCGCATGACGCATCTGCGCTCATAATTGACATTAAACAGTCTGAGCGATCGATGATGATGAAGAAGAAGAAATACATTGATCAACCTGACTTCTCACTGAACTGGAAGAAGCAAAGTGAGATGGGAAAGGAGACATTTCGTTGAATCACGCCATCCCAGCAATCAGCCTGAGCAGTTTTCCTTGCTAGCCGGAGCACAGTTGGCTTCCTGATGTCTTTCTAATGGCTGTGATAACAGGGATGCACGATCAACATGGTGGGATGGTGGAGGTATCACAGTACTCATAATCAGTTCACATGTCAGGCTTGAAATGCTTGACGGTGTGTGTGAGTGTGTGGGGTGTGGGGGTGTGGGTGCGTGTGCGTGTGCATGTGCGTGCGTGCGTGCGTGCGTGCGTGCGTGCGTGTGTGTGTGTGTGTGTGTGTGTGTGTGTGTGTGTGTGTGTGTGTGTGTGTGTGTGTGTGTGTGTGTGTGTGTGTGTGTGTGTGTGTGTGTGTGTGTGTGTGAACTTTTAGTGTGCATTCCAATAATTTAAAAAAGAAAACACGTGTGTGTGATGCATTTCTTATACAGTGCAAATATAGTCCATACTTTCTGTTCGGGAAAACAATTGTCAAGTATTTGTAAACGTCATGCTTTCCTTCACTACCCATCCACACACAAACTGTGAGGGTCCTAGGTCCTCCGTTCAAACATGGCCTTGATGTCCTCACTACCCATCCACACACAAAATGTGAGGGTCCTAGATCCTCTGTTCACACATGGCCTTGATGTCCTCACTACCCATCCACACACAAAATGTGAGGGTCCTCCGTTCACACATGGCCTTGATGTCCTCACTACCCATCCACACACAAACTGTGAGGGTCCTAGATCCTCCGTTCAAACGCTATCTTGGCAACATAGATAGACAGTCAGTCAGGAACAAACAGGCAGCAGTGAAAACACAAAGCAGCTTTTGCTTCGCAGTTGCTTAAACAAATAAAGATAAGATAAAGCAAATGGAAATAAGACTTGTGCTAAGGGAAGACAAACATGTAAGTCAGTCAAACGATAAAGTACACACACCTCAAAGAAGACAAGGAAACAAACACAAACCTACATGGCCCGTAGGGAACACAACCAACGAGAAACGAAAGAAGAGGCCATAAATACACAGAGATGTCAAACATAAGTGTGGAAGAAAACGTTTAAAAAATAACGAATGAATAAAAGGACAAAGAGAAGGTGAGAAGAAGAAAAAGTCAATAAAGAAACAAGGAGGAGAATCCTCAAAAGACACAGAAAGAAGAGAATACAAAACACATTAACAAGAATGTGGGGCCGAAGAAAAGAACAAACAGAAAGAGAGACAAAACGGGGACTACATTGGGAAGACAATAACATGAACAACTGGCCAACAAAATGACGATACTCCAGAAAAGAACAAACAGAAAGAGAGACAAAACGGGGACTACATTGGGAGGACAATAAGATGAACAACTGGCCAACAAAATGACGATACTCCAGAAAAGAACAAACAGAAAGAGAGACAAAACGGGGAATACATTGGGAAGACAATAACATGAACAACTGGCCAACAAAATGACGATACTCCAGAAAAGAACAAACAGAAAGAGAGACAAAACGGGGACTACATTGGGAAGGACAATAACATGAACAACTGGCCAACAAAATGACGATACTCCAGAAAAGAACAAACAGAAAGAGAGACAAAACGGGGACTACATTGGGAAGACAATAACATGAACAACTGGCCAACAAAATGACGATACTCCAGAAAAGAACAAACAGAAAGAGAGACAAAACGGGGACTACATTGGGAGGACAATAACATGAACAACTGGCCAACAAAATGACGATACTCCAGAAAAGATAGATAAACAAAGAGAGAAAGAAAATAAAAAAGAAAGAAAGAAAACAAACCCAGCCAACTCACAAGCAAGCAGAGGAACAACAAAGGGGGAAGTGGAGAATCTAAACACACTGTTGTCACATCATTAATACTGTTGATTCTCAACACACTGTTGTCACATCATTAATACTGTTGATTCTCAACTCACAAGCAAGCAGAGGAACAACAAAGGGGGAAGTGGAGAATCTAAACACACTGTTTTCACATCAGTAATACTGTTGATTCTCAACACACTGTTTTCACATCATTAATACTGTTGATTCTCAACTCACAAGCAAGCAGAGGAACAACAAAGGGGGAAGTGGAGAATCTAAACACACTGTTTTCACATCAGTAATACTGTTGATTCTCAACACACTGTTGTCACATCATTAATACTGTTGATTCTCAACTCACAAGCAAGCAGAGGAACAACAAAGGGGGAAGTGGAGAATCTAAACACACTGTTTTCACATCATTAATACTGTTGATTCTCAACACACTGTTTTCACATCATTAATACTGTAGATTCTCAACTCACAAGCAAGCAGAGGAACAACAAAGGGGGAAGTGGAGAATCTAAACACACTGTTTTCACATCATTAATACTGTTGATTCTCAACACACTGTTTTCACATCATTAATACTGTTGATTCTCAACACACTGTTTTCACATCATTAATACTGTTGATTCTCAACACACTGTTTTCACATCATTAATACTGTTGATTCTCAACACACTGTTTTCACATCATTAATACTCAGTGTTGATTCTCAACACACTGTTTTCACATCATTAATACTGTTGATTCTCAACACACTGTTTTCACATCATTAATACTGTTGATTCTCAACACACTGTTTTCACATCATTAATACTGTTGATTCTCAACACACTGTTTTCACATCATTAATACTGTTGATTCTCAACACACTGTTTTCACATCATTAATACTGTTGATTCTCAACACACTGTTTTCACATCAGTAATACTGTTGATTCTCAACACACTGTTGTCACATCATTAATACTGTTGATTCTCAACTCACAAGCAAGCAGAGGAACAACAAAGGGGGAAGTGGAGAATCTAAACACACTGTTTTCACATCATTAATACTGTTGATTCTCAACACACTGTTTTCACATCATTAATACTGTTGATTCTCAACTCACAAGCAAGCAGAGGAACAACAAAGGGGGAAGTGGAGAATCTAAACACACTGTTTTCACATCAGTAATACTGTTGATTCTCAACACACTGTTTTCACATCATTAATACTGTTGATTCTCAACACACTGTTTTCACATCATTAATACTGTTGATTCTCAACACACTGTTTTCACATCATTAATACTGTTGATTCTCAACACACTGTTTTCACATCATTAATACTCAGTGTTGATTCTCAACACACTGTTTTCACATCATTAATACTGTTGATTCTCAACACACTGTTTTCACATCATTAATACTGTTGATTCTCAACACACTGTTTTCACATCATTAATACTGTTGATTCTCAACACACTGTTTTCACATCATTAATACTGTTGATTCTCAACACACTGTTTTCACATCATTAATACTGTTGATTCTCAACACACTGTTTTCACATCAGTAATACTGTTGATTCTCAACACACTGTTGTCACATCATTAATACTGTTGATTCTCAACTCACAAGCAAGCAGAGGAACAACAAAGGGGGAAGTGGAGAATCTAAACACACTGTTTTCACATCAGTAATACTGTTGATTCTCAACACACTGTTTTCACATCATTAATACTGTTGATTCTCAACTCACAAGCAAGCAGAGGAACAACAAAGGGGGAAGTGGAGAATCTAAACACACTGTTTTCACATCAGTAATACTGTTGATTCTCAACTCACAAGCAAGCAGAGGAACAACAAAGGGGGAAGTGGAGAATCTAAACACACTGTTTTCACATCAGTAATACTGTTGATTCTCAACACACTGTTTTCACATCATTAATACTGTTGATTCTCAACACACTGTTTTCACATCATTAATACTGTTGATTCTCAACACACTGTTTTCACATCATTAATACTGTTGATTCTCAACACACTGTTTTCACATCATTAATACTCAGTGTTGATTCTCAACACACTGTTTTCACATCATTAATACTGTTGATTCTCAACACACTGTTTTCACATCATTAATACTGTTGATTCTCAACACACTGTTTTCACATCATTAATACTGTTGATTCTCAACACACTGTTTTCACATCATTAATACTGTTGATTCTCAACACACTGTTTTCACATCATTAATACTGTTGATTCTAAACACACTGTTTTCACATCATTAAGACTGTTGATTCTCAATACACTGTTTTCACATCATTAATACTGTTGATTCTCAATACACTGTTTTCACATCATTAATACTGTTGATTCTCAACACACTGTTTTCACATCATTAATACTGTTGATTCTCAACACACTGTTTTCACATCATTAATACTGTTGATTCTCAATACACTGTTTTCACACAGTAATAGCGTACTGTTGATTCTCAACACACTGTTTTCACATAATTAATACTGTTGATTCTCAATACACTGTTTTCACATCATTAATACTCAGTGTTGATTCTCAATACACTGTTTTCACACAGTAATAGCGTACTGTTGATTCTCAACACACTGTTTTCACATCATTAATACTGTTGA
>CM065691.1:60186939-60189439 GCA_017654935.2 Phymorhynchus buccinoides
TAGACAGGACAGAGAGAGAGAGAGGACACAGAGAGAGGAGAAGAAAAGAGAGAGTGGGAGAGAGAAGAAGACAAGGGAAAAAGGAGGAAACAGACAGACAGGACAAAAGGAAAAGACAAAGACAGACCACAAAGAGAGATACAAAGACAGGAGAGGAGAGAGAGGCGAGAGAGGAGGAGAGAGACAGCCAGACAGACAGGACAGACAGGCAAAAGGGACACACAGACACAGCAGAGAGAGAAATGAATATGGATGAGGGAGAGAGAGCGAGAACGAGATTGAGGAGAGAGAGAGAGAGAGACGAGAGTGAGAAGAGAGAGATGAGATAGCGAGAGGAATGAGAGAGAAAAAGAGACCACCAAACAGACAGAGACAAAAGACCAGAAATGGAGAGCAGAAGGAGGAACGGAGACAGAGAGGACAGACGCGAGTTTAAGGGCGGAGAGGGGGGCATAATTGAATGACTATGTGGAGACGACGGAATGAGAGCGGGAGGCCTACCGGTGAGATGGACGATCGAGAGATAATGAGAGGCCTGATGAGAAAAGAAGGCAGATACAGGTACGGAGAGTTGAGGAGTGGTCAGACCGAGGTGAACGACACAGAAGAGAGGGTGAGATGAAAATAGTGTAGCAAAAGAGAGAGAGAGAGAGCGCAGACGCAGGACGAGGGAGGGAGAGGGCTATGTTAGCAGAGGAAGGAGTTCGAGGAAGGAACCGAGAAGGGCTGACAGATGCTCCACCGCGATGGTAGTCGACGGTCACCTAGCAATAGAAGAACAACCGAGAGTGCGCGTGAAGAGAACGAGGGTATTGTTAGAATTGAGACAGAAATGCAGTGAAGAGAGGAGATCGACGCATCTGAAGGATTCGAAGAGAGAGAGAGAGAGAGAGGATAGAGACAGACAGAGAGAGAGAGAGAGAGAGACAGAGATAGAGAAATAGACAGAAAGACAAAGACAGAGAGAGAGAGAGGAGAGAGAGAATGAGAGAGAGAGAGAATGAGAGAGAGGAGTGAGAAGAGAGAGAAGAGAGAGAGAGAGAGACGACAAACAGACAGACAGACAAAGACAAAGAGAGACAGAGAGAGAGATAGAGAGACACAGAGAGACAAAGAGACACAAACAGAGAGAGAGAAATGACAGACAAGCCAGAGAGAGAGAGTTGGATTGAATTTGATTGAATTGAATGAATTTATTTATAGAGGGTAAATAGAATAAGCAAATAGTACATGACTTTTTTACATCCAGCCCTCTGAAAAAAAAATTACAAATATAAAAGTAGAAAATGGAAAAAGAAATGAGCACAGACAAAGCAACATAAAACATACAAAATACAACCCTATATAGTAGCACAACAATAACAAAATCAAACCTAATCATTAGTAACTATTCTCATTTTGTGGAACGTGCCTAATTAAAGAAAGAGAGAGAGGGGGGGGAGAGAGAGAGACGAGAAAGAGAGAGAGAGAGAGCAGAAGTAGATGAATGAGAGAGACGAGAGAGTGAGAGAGATAGAGAGAGACAGACAGACAACTAGACGAGAGAAAGCCAAGGACAAAGACAAACAGGGGACAACAGACAGAGAGGGGCAGGGCAGTAACAGTTAGAATGGGGTAATACAGTCGAAAGAGGTGAGTTTTCAATGCGGTTTTGAAAGACTGATTCTGATCGGATTCCACGAACAGATTTATTGGCAGGGAGTTCCACTGAGCTGGAGTAGAGAAGGAGAAAGCTCTTTCTCCAAAGGACTTTGTTCTGACTTTTGGAATGCAGAGAGTGAAGTGGTCGGTTGAAGAACGAAGAGACCGGGCAGAGGAGTAGACAGACAGAAGGTTTGAAATGTAGGCTGGGGATCGGGTTCCTAAGAAGAAATTGTGACAAAGTATTGACAGTTTCTATTTGATGCGAGCCTCAATAACCTTAGGAAGCCAGTGTAGGGATTGCAGTAAATGAGTGATATGATCTCTTCTCTTAGCCCTAAAAACATGCCTCGCAGCCGAGTTTTGGACTCTTTGAAGTTTGTCTACACATCGTTTTGGACATCCAGCCAGAAGAGCATTGCCGTAGTTCAACCTAGACAGGACAAGGGAACAGATTAAGGTTTGTGTTGCTACAACTGTGAGGTAGTGACGGGTGGAACTTATCTGACGGAGAGCAGCGTATGCAGATTTACAGACATAAAAAGTGTATTTGTCAAAAGACATGTCATCAGAGATTATGCATCCTAGATTGCGTGCAGAGGAGGAGAACTCAATTTCATAGTTTCCTAGAAGTAGTAGTAGTAGTAGTAGTAGTAGTAGTAGTAGTAGTAGTAGTAGTAGTAGTAGTAGTAGTGGTGGTGTGGTGGCGATGGTAACAGTAATAGTAGTAGTAGTAGTAATGGTAGTAGAAGAAGTAAATTGTAGTGAAAGAGATGTTTTCCATTTATTTATTTGTTTGTTTGTTTATTCGGTTGGTTAGTTTTCTATTCTGTTTGTTTTAATTGCTGATGTTGATGCT
>CM065691.1:60199439-60202015 GCA_017654935.2 Phymorhynchus buccinoides
ATTTATGTTCAAAATTATGTCAGGCTATGCTCCTCCTTCTCTACAAGAACAATTTCAATTCAACATGAAACGTCTTCACCATAGACTGATATCACCTCGTCCAAAATTAGATTTATTCAAATCTAGCTTACAATATGCAGGGGTTCTCCTCTGGAACGGCATGTCCTCCCAAATTAGCGTTCATGTGTGTCTAAACACACTACCAAAAAAATATCAAATACTCATGAACGAATACTCTAGCTAATAATATCCAAGAATGTCTACTTTGTATCCTTTTCTAAATCTCTCATTTGTAATAATACATGCTTTTGTGTTAAGTCTTCTTATATGTACATTGTATTTACTATGCATTATTTGTCCTGCATATATTACTTCATTTCTTCCATCTTTTATTTTATTTTGACCTCCCTCTCTCTGTCTGTCTGTTTGTCTGTCTGTCTGTCCTTGTCTCAGTCTCTCTTTAATTGATGTAATTTATCTTATTTATAGGCCTTCCACGGTGGGTCCGTTTACGACCTTGATTTAAGGTTGTTGTTTTTTCATGTATTTTGCGAAGTCTTTCCTTATTAGCATGCGTCCGTGTAAATAATAAGCTTACAGATTTGCTTGAAACTCCTGTTGGAGTTAGACAAGGGTATGTATTAAGTCCAACTTTATTTTCACTCTTCATTAACCAATTACCAAAACCATACTAATAGAGATGGAAAACACGGAGTTCAGTTATTTCCAGATATTATGGAATTGTTTATCTTACTTTTTGCAGACGATATTGCATTGATATGTACCACACCTAGTGGACTCCAGAATCAATTAAATATATTAATGATTTGTTGTGATAGAATGAAGCTTAACGCAAATATAGATAAAACAAAAGTTATGGTGTTTAAGAAAGGGGATTTCTTGGGAAAAAATGAAAAATGGTTTTACAATGGAAATATGTTAGAAGTTGTAGGCAACTATTGTTATTTAGGATATAACTTTACTACAATGAACAGTGTCAAGAAAGGTACATCACATTTAGCAACTAAAGGGAAGAAAGCAGTTTTTTCAACTTTGTAAAGTTTTTCAAAAGTGTAAGGAATTGACAGCATCTAATTTTTCGAAATTGTAGTATTCTTCTGAGATTTGGGGGTTGAACAAATTGGAACATTTAGAAAGAATACATATGATTGCATGTAAGCGTTTTTTTGGTGTTCCTGGAAGAACACCAAATAAAATGTTGTACGGAGATCTTGCCAGATATCCATTGTATGTAAATTCATATGTGGCCGCTGTAAGGTATTGGTTTAAGTTATTACAAATGGATAGCAAAATGATACCCCATAAAGCTTATAAAATGTTATTGGAAATGGATTCATCTGGTAAAGAATGTTGGGTTTCAAAAATTAGAGAAATCTTGTGCTTTAGTGGTTTCAATATTGTTTGGTTAGAACAAAATGTTGGAAATGTTAAAGCATTTTTATGTATATTCAGGCAAAGGTTAATTGATATGTTCATACAAGAGTGGTCTGGAACTATTACAGATCGAGATCGATACACATCTTACAGAACATTTAAGACAATATTCGAAAAAGAAAAAAATATGTAATAGATATGGAAATGTATACTTTTCGTTTTGCAATTTCACAAGTAAGATTCAATGTTTTCCCCTTAAATAACAATGTACATCGTTACAGTACATTAGAACACACAGAGTCTTGTCCATTCTGCAGAACTAAGATCGAAAATGAACAACATTTCCTATTTGAATGTCCAGCCTATAATGACCTTAGACAGAAGTTTCTCCAAGAAGTTTCTCATTATGATAGATAATAGTTTGTACTCTAAATGTCAACATGGTTTCAGAACTAAAAGGTGACACAACTTCTTGAAGTAATGGCAGATTTTACAAGTATTTTAGATGATAGTTGTGCTCTTGATGTTATTTACTAAGATTTTAAAATGTCTTTTGATTCTGTGATGACTTACTACAATGGATAAGAACATTTTTATGTGGAAGGAAGCAAAGGGTTCGTGTGGGCTCATCATGCTCCATAAATACTGATGTTTTAAGTGGAATCCCACAAGGCAGTATCCTTGACCCTGTTTTATTTACCATTTTTATAAATGACTTACCTGATTTTGTCCAAAGTACATGTAACATATTTGCTGATGACACGAACATTTATAACGTTATAACCGAACATAGTGTCATACAAAGTGATTTGGATAATTTACAGAAATGGTCCGAGGATTGGAATTTTTACTTCAACGTGCATAAATGCAATGTAATCCATATTGGCAAAAACAACCACGAGTATGATTATTTTATGAAACTTGAAAATGATGTACAAAAGATAGAGCCATGTACAGAAGAAAAAGATCTTGGAGTCACATTTGATATTTTATTATTATTTGATATTCATATCCAAAAAGCAGTTAGCAAAGCAAACCAGATCTTGGGTATAATTAAAAGAACATTTATGAAAATAGATAAGGAAACAATTTTGTTATTATATAAGTCTATGGTTCGCCCTCACTTAGAATATGGTAACGTTATCTGGTACCCATATCTTAAGAGACAGTCATTATCAATT
>CM065691.1:60202515-60212515 GCA_017654935.2 Phymorhynchus buccinoides
AAGGATACTTTGTGAACTACTTTATAGAATCACTTCAATGTTGAAGGATTGTCTATTGCCTATGATTAAAGGAACTGTTGTTGGGTCAAGAAACGGTGGACGTGGGGAGGTTGTTGCCAATTCCCTTGAGCCTACTGGCCACACTACATAGTAGAACCCATGCACAATGGTTCTGCGCTGCATTCACTGCTGAAAAATCTCCCTCTCCTCCACCGTGAATGCCCGTTCGGTTATAAGGCGCATTCCTGATGTTCTCCTATCTTGCGGGCAGTTGTTGAGTTGTCGATGTGTGTTGCCCTCCTGAGAAAACCCTCAAAGATGTGTTTCTGCTTCCGGTTTTGAAGTACAGACACTGGAATATAACTGTAATCAGGAGGAACCACAAAATATATATCGAGTGGGTTTTTATCACAACTATTAAGGGTCGTACTACATACCTGCGGAGATTCCGTGCGGAAACCCGTGCTTAGTTCGTAAATAGTAAAAGAAGAAGGGAAAAGATTTGGCGCATAGGCGTCCGAATTCCCCCTAATCCATACTTTTTTACCCTTCTTTCTTTCACTTTATTACGGATTGCGCATTGGATTTCTGCATGACTTATGTACGAGGCCTTAGGCAAAAGCATACGCAAAAACACAACTGCTTCAAATTGATTTCAGGGTGAGCCCATAAAGTCAACTTCAACATCAATTTTTCTTTGCCGTATATAACTCAAAAAACTGATAGGCATAGTATTAGTAGATATTTTCTTTCAGGATTCAAGATTCAAGATTCAAGATTCTTTATCGTCCAATGCATGGTACTACAAAGGATCGTTTTGGTTGTGCACAAGAACAATCCCACAACGAAAGCATGGCACATCGATGGACACCGAATAAAACACCCGCAAATAAATAAATAAAAAACCCACAAAAAACAAACCCCGATTACTTATCATACTCTCTCTTTCTCTCTCTCTATCCCTCGTCTCTCTTCTCTCTCTCGGATATGATGTATATTAATATATTATATATATATATCTATATTATAGAGCAGAGAGAGAGAGAGAGAGAGAGAGTTTATATACGGCCTTTCGGTCATGTGTTCCTAAGAATAGGCAGAACCCGGCCCGAAACGTTAGGACCTGTAGTAAATTAAAAGAACCAAATTGCTTGTTGTTTTTGGAATTAAATGTTTTCTTTTCTCTCTCTCTCTCTCTCTCTCTCCTCATCGATTCTCATTCTCTTCTCTCTCTCTGGGCGTGACGATAATGGCGGCAAGTTGACACTGGTGTGAGTTTCTTTTCTCTGCTGTGGATAATTACCTATTTGGTGGTTTGGAGGTATGCTACTGCAGTGTTTATATATCATAGCAAGATCCCGTAAAGGCTCGTTTGGAACATTCAAACCGAATTATATTGACCTTGGCGATGTGGCGTTTGGCGAATTGGACTTTTTTTTTCGTGTGTCAGTGTCGACAGTGAAATCTAGTCATGGCTGACCGGTTCAAAGAAAAGGTGAGAGGTGCAATTGTAGGCCTGTCGGTGTACACGTGTTATACTGTGCTGTGGATCGCTTTGGGCATTGCTATTGTGGCATTCTTGTTCTGGAAACATGGACGCATGTATTCTCTCAATGGACAATGTGTTTATGGGGTTGAAAACTAGCGTGGAGAGGAACGTCAACCATTGACAGTGGTGTTCATGTCAGTCGGTAGGCCTAGGCCAGCTCACACCATTTTCGTTCGTGCACAGCCCTCTTGTCCCTTGTAACTGTCCCACCTTACCTTTGATGGCGTTTGTTGCCGAGACGCTCCTCCCCTCTCGGGAGTGTATTGAAGAACATCCAGGCCCTGTATTTCCGCCAAAGCATCCCAAAATTACCGACATTAACTCAGAAAGGAAGAACAAACATTGAGAACAGCAGTACAAACTATCCTCCTCGATGACAGAAGACAACGTTATTATGTGTGCTAACATGCAGAATCCTGTCTACTACTGGCGAAGATCAAACGAGAGAGAAACAGGAAAGGGGAAAACCAGGAACTAGGCAAAACTCTACGGATCTTCATGAACTGACAGACTTAAATCAGAGAATCACGAAGTATTCGAGAAATGTCGAAAATCATGATCGTTGTGCACACGTAAGCAAGACTAACATAGGCTTCAGCTTGCTGTTGGACGGCTTGTCAACTGACATTGGACCATATGATGACAGAGTGGATGTTGGAAGAGTAGGAGACAGGAAGTTGACAGCAACAGACATCCAATCTGCAGAACAGATAAGCTACGATGACTGAAGAAAAAGACAGATTAGAAGGGTTTTCAAGGAAGACGTGACAATCTGCGCTTCTTTGGTATACCACATCTTACAAAGAGGACTACGACCCTGTGCTAGAGTGTGGTAAACACACTCAATAGTGCGAAAGGCTTCAAAACATGGCAGATACGACATCGTTAGGCCCACAAAGTGTGCCAGGCAGGAGGGGAGAAGCCCCATGCATGATTCAAATTTCGTGACTGCAAAACAAAATTAGTCTGCTACGCGATCGTGTTTATCGTCATGAGCTGGAAAAGAAGAAAGGAGTGAAATTTAGCGACGGTCTGACCCGCAGGCGCGAAGTAGTCCGGAAGCAAAACTAGAAACCAATACTGCTTACTTTGTCAGAGGTCGGAATGGTGGTTCGTGAACTACAGAGAATCGACGACAGTATAAACCCAAAGAAAGTACGGTCCCTGCAACAGTTGGATCAGTACGACCAATCAGAAGCAGACGCACACGCACGAAAGAAGATATGGGAACCCCCTACGTCATCGACGTCACCAAGAGAAACAGCCATCGGAACAGGTCAGCTGCAGCAGTCGAGGTGGAGGCGTGTTGGGGTGAAAACATGGGGTCACATCGAGTCAGACGCGAGGTCAAACGACCATACAGCTAATCGATGCACAGACGCACGTCACATCGATGGCAGTGATCTTGACTTTTTCCAGTGATCGCACTACGGTGTGGCAATCCCCAGTCAAAGCAGAGGGAATGAACGTGATCTTGAAGGTCAGTATTAATTGTGAAATCCCCAATTGTGGCCGGTACACGTAAGTGGCTCAAAGTGTGTAGAGGGATGGGAAGAAAACGCCGTACTAACTCCATGCTATGGTGGTGTCGGTTTCTGAGGGTAAAGGGAGTCACCCAGGGCTAACTCTGGCAGGGAAAGGGGGTGGGCAAGTAAGCAACCGGATCGACTGGTGTTGATAGATCACTACGATCAAAGAAGCACTCAAAAATAGGGATTTTTGACACCATAAGAGAGAGTGCTAACATTTCTTAATTACAATATATAGAACTTGTGCGAACACACTTAGTGATTTCAGAGTTTGTTAATTATGTAAAACACTTCGATTTCGTTTGTTTTACAGAACATTTTACCCCCTAAGCAATTTGATTTGTCCCTATATGTTTAATGATTTTGTTTAAGTTTTCATGCTCCTGCTAAACTGTCTCGGCATTGGTAAAACTCGGGTGTGTAGGTAAATTGTGACAATACTATAGTGCTACAAGTTAGCAAAGCATTACTGAACACTCAAAAAGATGTACTGTTTGTGGGCTGCTACATTGTACCAGAGGGAGGGCCAGCTTATGATCAGTGTGTAGTCAAAGATGGGGTTTTGACTCTGGAAGACACTTTATTAGAGATCACAGAGAATAATGACTATGATTTCTTATTGTGTGGCGACTTCAATGCTCGAACAGGGCGCCAGCAGCCTAAGGTTGAAAACATGACCCAGTTTCTTCACGATGATGGTGATGATGATGGTGAGGATGACGATGGTGACGATGATGGTGATTATGCTGATGATGATGATGATGAAAATTGGGATCACAATGTTATTGAACAAAAGCATGGTTTGTCAAATGACAATGTTGATGCAAATAACTGTTTTGTACGTCGGTCTAATGATTCTGGTGTAAATAAATTTGGTAAGTCACTTTTAGATTTATGTTTATTGTTTGATTTGAACATTTTGAATGGTACATGTAAAGATGATTCCAATGGAGTGTTCACATTTGTATCACCCAATGGTGCTAGTATTGTTGACTATTTTATTGCTTCCAAAGATTTAGTTGAAAATTGTCAAATGAGTGTTGGAGATCATTTGTGGTCTTGGCATTTGCATGTACAGTTAAAATGGAATAACGGCAACATTATTAAAACGAAAGCGCCTCCCAAGAGTTTTGAAGAAGAACGTATTGTATGGTCGGAGGAGTATGCAGAAACATATAAAGAAGAACTGAATTCACATCTATTTAATGATTGTGTAGATAGAGCTAGGGAACTCCTTAGTATTGATGTTAACGCTGGCTTAGATATGTTTGTGAAAGGTTTATGCAGTGGGGCTGCCTGCATGTTAAGAACTATTGGGAAAAAGAGAGGCAAGACTGATGACTGGTTTGATTTGGAACTGAACAATAAGAAAAAAGAAGTCAAAAGATGTTTAAAAAGATGCCAGAGAGTTAAAACCAAAAAGTTAAAGAAAGAGTATAAAGATAAATATGTCAAAGAGAGAAAAAGAATACAAGACCCTAAAAAGGAACAAGAAGAATGAATTTGATGAAAAACGATTGGATAAACTAAAAGCATCAGTCAATGATCCTAAACTTTTTTGGTCGACAATTAGATCAATCAGTCGAAAAGCAATTATTTATAATGAAATAAGTCCACAACAGTGGTATGAACACTTTTTCAATGTCTTTAATACTTTTGAAGAAGGTGCAGAAGAATTACACATAGAGGATGATGGAGGAGACACTGAAGAGCCACTTTTTGATAGTCCAATAACAGAAGAGGAAGTAACCAACAGCATTAAACATTTAAAATGTGGCAAAGCTGCTGGCCCTGATAAAATAGTTGGCGAAATGTTCAAATGTGCAAACTCTGTTGTGGTGGATTTCTTAGTGACTCTGTTTAATTCAATATTTGATAGAGGAATCTTCCCAGAGGCCTGGTCTAGATCTATTATAGTCCCTCTCCACAAGAAAGGAGACAGTAATAACCCTGCTAATTACCGAGGCATTGCCTTAACAAGTGTTGTCAGCAAAATGTATACTCACATTTTGAATAAAAGGCTTAAAGCATGGGCAGATAAGGAACAGAAAATAATTGAAGAACAGGCTGGATTTCGGGCAGGTTTTTAGTACGGTTGACCATATATTTACTTTGTATGCTTTAGTTCAAAAATATTTGTTAAAAAAATCAAAACTTTTTGTTGCCTTCGTGGACTTTCAGAAGGCGTTCGACTCTGTAAATAGAAACGCGTTATGGAACGTTCTAAGGAATAACGGAGTGAATGGAAAATTGTATGCAGCTCTACAAGGAATGTATAAATCTGTGCTTGCATGTGTACGTGAGAAGGGTATCTATACTGATTATTTCAAGTGTCCACGAGGTGTGAAGCAAGGGTGTTTGCTCAGTCCGCAATTGTTTGCATTTTTTATAAATTAACTGGCTTTAGAGATATCCAAATGTGGTAAACATGGCATACAGATGATACCAGGAGCAACAGAATTGTTTTTAATGCTCTTTGCTGATGACATTATCCTTCTTTCAGACACAGCAAGTCGGCCTGCAAAACCAATTAAATGCTGATGGTAAACCTAAGTAAAACAAATGTCATGGTTTTTAGAAATGGTGGTCACTTAGCGCGTCATGAAAGATGGTATTATGGTGAAAAAGAAATAAAGGTGACAAATAGCTATAAATATTTGGGGTTATTTTTCACCACAAAATTAAGTTTATCTAAGGGTTGGTCAGAAATGTGTAAGAAAGGAAAAAAGGGGGTAATTGAAATATTACGAACAATGCGAAAGCTTAATTCAGATGATATATTATTATATTTTGGAAGCAATTTGACACTAAGATTCAGCCTATTTTGACTTATGCATCAGAAGTTTGGGGACTGCTAGATAACACACTTATGGAAAAGGTTCACACTTATGCAATTAAACGTATACTATATGTGCCCTTACGCTCATCAAACAAAATGATTTATGGCGAAAGTGGGCGTTACCCTCTTTTCATTCGTACTTATGTCAGGTCAATTAAATACTGGTTAAGATTGGTGAATTTACCAACTGCAAGACTGTGCAATCAGGCCTATGACATGCTCATGCTGCAACATGAAGCAGGGAAAATTATTTGTGTTTCTTGTATTAAGAAAATGTTAACAGAAAATGGATATGGCATTGTGTGGTTAAGTCAGGGAGTAGGCAATATTGGGCAGTTCATTTCAGAATTTAAAGACCGCCTTGCATGCTCTTATAAGCAAAACTGGCATGCTAGTATGGATGGGAATAGTAAGCATGATTGGTTCCTTTTCTTTTAAAAGTAATTTTGAAACAGAAAGACACCTTTGTTATGTTAGTCATAAATGGCACAAGATTAATTTAACTAAGTTTCGAATAAGAACACTAGGCTTAAATGCAAATAAGAAATGGTTTGAAAGATCAGATAATAATTTATGTCAAATGTGCAAAGAAAGAAATAATGTTGAGAATGAAATGCATTTTGTTTTTGATTGCCCTGCTTATTCAGATATAAGAAAAGAATGTGAAGTTTTCAATGAGCCAGTTACTCAAAGAAGAGATCTTACAGCAATTTTATGTAATAACAATGAAGAAATTGTAATCTCGTTTGCAAAATACCTTGAAAAAGCCGTTAGCCTCAGAAATAAGAATATGTAGATTTAATATTTATAAGCATAGTTATAGAAAAGCTTATTGTTTTTTTCTTTGATTCATGGCTTGATGGTCAAAGGAAATTAATAACTGTGTGTGTGTGTGTGTGTGTGTGTGTGTGTGTGTGTGTGTGTGTGTGTGTGTGTGTGTGTGTGTGTGTGCGCGCCGTGTGTGTGTGAAGGAAGCAGATAATGTATTTCTAACTCGGAATATTTCAATAATTTTTCTTACGGTTTTCTTTGTATTTACTGATCAATTGAATATTGATTGGAATTGTTATTTTTTTGCATTGTTACCTTCCTTTCTTTGTTATGGCTTGATGGTTAGGAAGATGTTTGTTTTTGTATATATGACATAGGTTGTGCAATATATGTGTGTGTAGCTGTGTGTGTGTGTGTGAGAGTGACAGGAGGGAGTGAGAGAGAGAGAGAGAGTGGGAGAGAGAGAGAGAGAGAGACACACACACAGACAGAGAGAGAGAGAGAGAGAGAGAGAGAGAGAGAGAGAGAGAGAGAGATCCTTGTGTCCTTTGATATTATGATGATGTGTGCTTGTGATTTACACTGACCATGAACATTACTCCTTTGGAAGATGTATATTGTATATTGATATTTATGCAGGTAACAAGTGTGTGTGTGGTGTGTGTGTGTGTGTGTGTGTGTGTGTGTGTGTGTGTGTGTGTGTGTGTGTGTGTGTGTGACATTTGAGCTCTGATTACTTTACTTTACTTTGATTATGATTGTTGGAGGTCATGATGATGATGCTTTTCATGTTTATTCTGAAAATTCATGTAGCGAGTGTGTGTGTGTGTGTGTGTGTGTGTATGTGTGTGTGTGTGTGTGTGTGTGTGTGTGTGTGTACACACACGAAATGTGTCTGTGTGCCACATTATGCATAACCGTAATACAGTTGTTTTTTGTGGGGTTTTTTCCCTTTTTATTTTTGTTTCTTCTTTGCCGCATTTCATTTCACTTCAATTTATGTAAGTTAATATTGTAACCCCCCTTGCCACAAGGGCTTTGTAAGCTAATGGCAATAAAATTGTTGAATTGCTCTCTCTCTCTCTCTCTCTCTCTCTCTCTCTCTCTCGCTCTCTCTCTTCTCTCTCTCTCTCTCTGATTCTTTCTTTCTCTCAGACGCACACCTACACCTACAACCACACACACACATACACGTGCATACACATTTATACCAACACATGTCCCACCTCCTCACACACGCACTCACACACACTCACACACAAGACCGCGAGCATGCAGGCACACCGATTAACACAAGTATAAGATAAATAGGATACAAAAATACTTGATGGAGTTACCTTTTATCTTTAACTGAAGCTGATCCATACCAGACAGATATTGAAAAACTGAGTATGCTTTCGATGACAGATCGATAGAACTGTGTCAAGACTGCTGTACTTATCCTAAATTTCTTGAGCTGTCTTAGAAAATATAGTCTCTGCTGTGCTTGTTTGCAGGATGATGTGATGTTGACTACCCAGCTTAATGTATTTGAAATGTGCACACCTAGGAATTTAAATGATTCTACTTGCTCAACTACCTGACCTTTAACAGATAACGCTGGGAGAGGAGTTTTCTTTTTCCTGAAATCAACTATCATTTCTTTAGTTTTGGAAACATTGAGCTCAAGATTGTTAGTGGCACACCAGTCAACCATCTTTTCAACTTCATCCCTGTACCCTGCCTCATCGCCATTAGTAATGAGCCCCTCCATAGTAGTGTCATCAGAAAACTTAATAACTGCAACAGATGGGTTTACAAAGCGAAAGGCATTGGTAAACAATGTAAATAGCAAGGGAGATAATACACGTCCTTGGGGGGCACCAGTGTTTAAAATGACCTTTTCCGATACATGACTGCCAACTCTGACAACTTGGGGTCTGTTGGTGAGGAAATCTGCAATCCATTTACACAACCCAATATCCATACTAATGAGCTTCTGAATAAGTTGAGATGGAACAATAGTATTAAATGCAGAACTGAAGTCAATGAAAAGAATGCGGGCATAGGTATTAGCTTTCTCTAAATGTTGGATAACAAAATGAAGACCAAGAGACACAGCATCCTCCACAGATCTATTTGCCCGATATGCAAACTGTAAGGGGTCCATTTGAGAGACAGTCACAGATTTCAAATAGCAGAGAATAAGGCGTTCAAAAACTTCATAACAACGGATGTCAAAGCAACGGGTCTGTAATCATTAAGTGTGACTGTTTTGGGGTTTTTTGGTACTGGAACAATAATAGCGGATTTGAAACATGATGGAACTTTGCATTGAAACAGAGATATATTGAACACATCAGTGAAAATAGGGGCAAGCTGATCAGCAGTGTTTTAGGCAAGGTGACGAAATACCATCTGGCCCACCGGCTTTCTTTACACTCTGCCGCCTGAACAGTTTCCTAACATCTGATTCTTGCACTACAAAGGCGGGGTCAGAGGCTTCCGAGTCTAACTGGGGCCTTGGAGTTGTATTTAGTCTGTCAAACCTAGCATACAAATGGTTCAGTTGATCAGGAAGTGTTGGATCATCAGTATTAATTCTTGGGTTTTGTTTATATTGAGTAATATTCTGCAGACCCTTCCACACGGCCCTAGTATTGTCTGAAGAAAACTGCTGTTCGCTTTTTTGACGGTACTCTATCTTAGCATGTCTGATTTCCTTTTCTACTTCATACTTGGTCTGATTGAAATGTCGTCTAGCATGGTCTTGCAATGTTTTATCACACTCATCTAACATTAGGCGTTCTAATGCGTTGTATGCGACGTCTTTGGCAGCTAATTTAGACTTAATACTATACCTAAACCAGGGCTTGTTATTACCATATATAGTTACAGTTTTGGTCAGAACACACAGCTGTTCACAAAAGCTAATATACGATGTAACAGTGACCGTATAATCATCAAGGTCTGTTGCTGCCTCCTTAAACACAGACCAGTCTGTACAATCAAGGCAGCCCTGTAACGCAGCAACAGACTGATCGTCCCATTTACTAACTGACTTTTTGACAGGCTTCACTGTTTTCAGCTGCTGTCTGTAGGTGAAAGGAGAAACACCATAGCGTGGTCGCTGCGGCCTAGCGGGGCGCGAGGGATAGAACGATAGGCCCCTGGTCTGTAGCAGTGGTCCAGTGTCTTATCTTTGCGGGTGGGGCAAGAAACATGTTGGTGGTATTTAGGAAGGGCCGACTTAAGACTCGTGTGATTAAAGTCACAGATTTTTTTCTGATCGCTTCTCGGCCTTTTGGCTTTCAGGAACATAAATTTTTGTTT
>CM065691.1:60217515-60219227 GCA_017654935.2 Phymorhynchus buccinoides
AATGAGAAGTACATTGAAGGCGAGCCTTGCGGCATTTGCACTTGTTTGCTACGCAGAGTCCGTTGCAGTTACACTTCGCGTAGCCTTGGCCGTGTCCAAGGCTGGACACAATGGCGGTCTCTCTGACAGACTTCGTTTGGTTTCGGTTTTCTTCTGGAATGTCATCTTGTGTCATTAACCTGCGGTCATTCACTTCGAACTGGTTTGGACTGAATTTCGAGGCGAGAAATCCGTGTTTTGTCGCAATTGTGAACATTCCTCTGTCGTCCACTTCAGTGATGACCGCGAAGGTTCGTTGGTCACCTTTGGGAACGGTATACATGGGATAGGTAAAAAAATGCGCAACGCAATCGTTCCCTCTGCACTTTTAACTTTTTTCCTGGCCGATTCCAAGATGCGTGCTTGCTGCCCGTTTTTGGTTGCTTCTAACTTGATTGCGAACACTCTGGATGCTGCGATGTCCGCTGGCACCATAAACACTAATTTCTCTTCACTCGATCCTACTCCTGTGCACTACTATTACCATAACAACGACATGATCCACACTGAGAAAAAAAAAAAAAAACAGATGATGATTCACAACGACGTCCCGCACACCCTGTCACGTTCGTATCAATATTATCCTCGCCACCCCGTGGCCTAATGCTGACAATATGGAAAATGCATTGACAGGGCGATCGTCAGTGAGAGTTACGCACGCTGTCCTAGGGACATGTTTCCTGCCGGCTACCATCGTCAAAGGGAGTTTCTACACCGGCACGAGTTCGGCTCTGCAGTGACAGGGTGCTCGTCATAGAGAGTTTTCCACGGCTGGCAGAGACATTTCCCATACCGGCACGTTCTGGGTCTCGCAGATTACACAGTCTGAGATCTTCTTCCGATTCTGCTTCATCGCATCGAGAATATTCGTGAAGTCTGTGTGTCAGACAACTGATGGATCTTGACCAAACAGTGCGCCTTGTAAGGTGAGGTAACCCAACTCACTCGATTGATAGCAGTATTTGTTTGCAGTTTTTTGCGGTTGCCCATATCGGAAACACGACCTGCTCCAAAGTCAGGGGTTTTCTTGGGGGTGAGCACATTAACTTGCTCCAAAGTCGGGGGGGCAAAAGATACTTTGGCCACGCATCCTATGAGGCAACCTGTCCAGGTTGAATGGAAATGTTTGCGAAAATAAGATAATTAAAATTCAAGGATTTCCCACAAAAATTTTCTGATCACATCGGAACTGGAAGATTGAAAATGCACTCACACCGGAATTCTCCGTCATGCTGACTTTGGTATGTAATCAATCAAATCCACTTGACCCCTGGAGTTGAAGTTAGTTGACAGAACCGGCCGCACACCACACCTTTGTTCATTTTTCGTGCCTTCTTTCAGCGTGCAATTTTCACTACAGAACAGAAAAATCTTGATTTGTTGTCGAGTGACGTTGGCGTACGTCTTTTGTAGTTCTTTTCCTCATGCGTTTTACGCCACCATGGCCGCAAGCTGCCGTGGGCTTCTTTTATTACATTGTTAGACGTCTTCCAGCCGTACGAAATATCGTGCAGGCTTTGACCCCGCAACAATCAGTCTTTGTAATGAGCAACTCGATTACGTCCATATCTCTTCACGAGTTTGTAGTCGTTGGGGGTCTTCTTTTGGCTGCCCGAATTATTTTCTAATTCTTTTCCTGTGTGACCACTTCACATGGCCACACTTAGTCGTTG
>CM065691.1:60219727-60266170 GCA_017654935.2 Phymorhynchus buccinoides
GAGAGGAGTAGAGTAAGGAGGTGAGAGAGTGTTTTAAGTGAGTATGAAGAACTTATAAGCAAGAGAGAGGATAGAGAGAGAGAAGAATAGGAGGAAGAAGAAAGGAGAGAAGTTAGGAGAGAGGGAGCAGCCAGAGGTAGGAGGCTGGTGAGAGAGAGAGAGAGAGAGGGTGTGTGTGTGGAGAAACGAACGAAAACGATTTTTTCATTTACTCAAATCAGGGTGTGATTTAATAGCATTTGCTTTTTTGTTTTAACCGACTATGCAAAAAAAACTACAAGACCCCACAAATAGTAATGCAACAACGTATTAACTAACATAATCTAACACAAGCCAATCCTTTCGACAAACCATCGTCAAAATCAAACAACACTATAGCAAAATAGCAATGATAAAGAAGGGGACAAGCAGAGGCTTGATGTAAAAACATCAGACAGATATACATATAGGAATGTTGCTAAATAAAGTATGAAAGAGGGAGCACTAGAGAGAGAGAGCGAGAGGCACGAGAAACACAACGGCGAACGATCGCTTAAAAAGAGAGAGCAGAGGAAAGTGCGACGAGAGAGAGCGGGGGGGGGGGGGGGGGTAGGTGCCAGACCCATCTTGGGCAGAACAAATAGGTAGAAACAGAAGAAACTAGAACTCACGTGAGGGATATACCAGGCATCGCATGGGGTCCCGGCAAGGTTGTCATAAACAATCGATCTAGAGTAAACTGAGAAGAGAGAGCTAGGCAGTGCTTGACCCGTCATCTCTGTACTGGTTTCTTATAAGTGTCCGGTTGGTAACAGGAAAATGGAGTAGAGATATAGCAGTCCGTGTTCCGCATTGCCGGCTGCTTGAGCTACGCGTCTACGACTTTAATTGATAGATGAGAGTGGCGCGGGTATTTATATATCCGATATGCTGCGTAAAATAACTAGATTGAGGCAGATCTCGTCGCTGGCACATCAGTGGTCCCGTGCTCCGTATTTCGGCGTTAATTCCGGCCTGCCCTTCCTGGTTTATGCGGTTAGCTTGCCCCGTCCGACGGACTTACCTCGGCCCTTGCTGCGATGGAGTGATGTGAGACAGTGAGCCAGGGAGAAGAGAAGGAGAGAGAGATGGGGGGGGGGGGTGTCTAAAAAAGCACTACTTCTACAGGACCCTCATAAAAGAATGTTGCAGGAGGTCCCAGGATGCAACTAAGAAAAAATTCTTTTATAGCATTCGCAATTGCCTACTTTACGCCGAAGAAGGGACCCTCATAATCCTTGCCTCTATGATCCTCTATAACTTACCCCCCTTACTGTAAAGTGAGAAGGAGTCCCGTGGGACCCTTGTTTTGGCTGGACGATTGGGAGCCCTGGATGTAGATGTAACGAGATGAGAGACAGATCAGGCTAAACAAAGAAGACATTTCACGAGGAAACAGAGATAATTGGAGGATAACTGTGCCACTCACAAACACGTGGGTGTCAACTGATATGGAGCGAACAGCAAGTAGGTCCGACCATTTGCTGCCTAGTACTCGAAGAATATTGGTATACGATTGTTATTGAAATAGTTAGTCACAATGTTCCTAGTACTAAAATAGCTGCCTTTCAAAGACTTAATAATGGAAAATACGATTCCTCTGTCAAACTAAAGTCAGTCATGCTAGAACACAATAATTCTTGTATGCATGGTGAATTTAAATAATTGGGTGCTATTTGTCACCTTGAACACAATAAGGATCCCTGCTTTAATAGACACTTCATGTCTAATCGCTAACACATTATCAGTATTTTAACAGATGCAGTACACAACACACGACTAGCAAGTGCTCAAACGTAACAACACCGACCCGAAAAGAAATTAAAAAAACCTATCAGTCCCTTACACCCAAACTACCGAAGAAGTTCACCTCAACACCTGAAAAACACCACCCGACTCAATAAACACACACACACAAAAAAAATGTCCCCAGCTCGTGCGCTAGCATCAACCTAAAAACGCAACATACGCAACGATACACACACTTTCACACTGAAACATAAACACACAACAAATACTTAACAATAAAGTCAACATGACCTCGCGTGCAATGTAAGTGTTACAATACGAATTGTTAATTAATCACTCTCATTTTTCTTCTTTCCTCATACCAACTCTCCATCAGTCTCATGCCTGATAGGTTAAATTTCTTGTTCACCAAGCGAGATGTGGAATCATTTTAATTTATATATTATGTATGACATGTGGTTGTTAGAAAGGCTGCATCGAACATGTAGCTAATAAAACCCCGAGAAAAAAATGTTTTTATTTTGTATTTACTTTCTCTTCAAGTTTATGGTGCAATTGTTCATATTTTTCCTGCCGCTAGGGGTTAGCTTTCTCCTTATTATTATTTGTCTGCGTTTCCGCTAGCGCCATTAACGTGGTAAGATCTAGCGCGCGAGCGCTTGCTTTGGCTTGGGTCCACTATGATTGTGAAACGCGACCTCTATGTTGCATGCAGCAGCGTAGGCGCCCTATTAATCATCAATGGCACACTGAACCCCCCCCCCCCCCCACCCCGACCCCCCCCAACCCCCCCCCCGCGCCCCCGCCCAACCTTTTGTTTCAGTCTTTTTTTTTCCTGAGGGTGAGCAGAATATGGAGAAATCAAGTAAGACTGAACCGTGGGGGCTCCAAAGAAATGTGTCCCTATTTTTCAGTGTTTTCACGTGGTCTCGGTCCCCCCCCCTCACCCTCTCTCCACCCTGGTCTCATTGCACCCCCCCGTTGCTGTATAACAGACTGACAGCAATTACAGTTCCAAATAAAAAATTATTTGGGAAGATTTTTAAAGAAAGACAGGAGATGGGCCAATAAGACAGCGCTTTAGACTTAAATATTTATGCGTATAAAGTTGTCTTTAATAAATAAATTAAATAAAAATAGTAGATGACTGACACAAGGGAAAGGCATGAGTCCAAAGAGAGTGCAGATTAGAGGAAATTAGAAACAACGAACTTCCAGACGTTGGTGGAACTATTTTACGAAAGGACGGCCACCCTCAGCCCCCCAGCCCCTCTGACATGGCAGATTCCCGCCCCACGGTGAAGGACTGCATGGAGGTGCGGGGTTCCTTGTCCACCTCACCGCGTATGGAGTGGAGGCACGGAGGCATTAAAAGAGGGATTAAAAGGCATTCCAACATCACTGCCGCGAAACCGCACCTAAAGCTGATACAATTTAATTAGCGACAGAAAAGAGGCTATCACTTGCCAACCACAGATGACTCTCCCCCCCCATGTTGTTTGCCTCAGTGTGAACGGAATGTTTTGCAATGATTTTTGTAAAGTTGTCGCACCAGTTCTTAAGCCCCATAAGCTAGAAAGCTTTCTATATATATAACTATCTGGTTTTTCAAGCCAGACCAAAAGCTAAGAGCCTCGCTCGAAGATGTACTTTAGAGTCACCCCTCACTCGTGTTTACTCGACCCATACATCTCAGAAACCTGCTTCGGTTCAGTTTTTTTACATAGACAACCCATCCAGGCTGATCCTAAACCTAGGCCCCTTCCCCGAGAACGGCGCAATATTGCCATTCTTCTCTGTGAAAATGTTCAGATTCCGAAAATATAATATATATTATTATATGTCGTGTGTGTGTGCGCATGGCTGTGTGTGTGTGTGTGTGTGTGTGTTTGTTCTGTGTAAACTACAACTATGCCCAACATGTTTTTCTTAAACCGGTAATTACTTTTTTAACTTTTAACACCTTTTTTCAAGTCTTTCGATGAGACGATAAACGCGGGGCTCCTGTGTGCCCGATGCACTTAGCACACGTTAAAAAACAACCCAGTGGCTACGAAAACGTCATTGGGTCCAAAAGTTACCCTACCCCCCCCCCCGTGTTTTGTTTATGTTTCCTTCCCTCATCAGTCACACAAAACCCTGCATGCAAATGTGTTTTTTTCTTTTTTTTAAATTCGGGCTGCGCGCCTCTGGATCGATCATCCAGGGTGGGAGCAACCCGAATTGCAACAGATGCACCTCTTGTGACACTATAAGTAACCTAATACCTAATTTGCTCGTTTTAAATAAAAGCGTAGGCTATCGCCATGCAGTTGTGCATATTATGTACTCTAAATGTTTAAAAAACTTACAGAAATGGCCCCGGAAACGTAGCGGCCAGCAGAACGTGAAGTGAGCAGGCGCGTGGTTGAAACGGACAGTACGTGCGCCCCGAAGTACCCGGGTCCATGCAGGCTTGTTCGCTCGCCTCATGCCCTACCGACCCGCCCACAGGCACAGGACAATGTTCACACGGGGCGCAGCCGAAGACCACGTCGGCCAGCCTTTGTAGGCCCCCTGCGTCGGCGTGGATGAGAAGGGTTACGCAGGGCGTCGCTACCTCCGGGTGGTGACTGGTGTACTTCGAAAATACAGTTTCGTCTGAATGAGTAAAGAGTTTTATTATTACGTTATGTCCTATTATTTTTATCAAAGATATTCTAAGGGTAACGATGGATTACTTAAGAGCTCGGCGTCCGGGCTGAATAGTTACGTCCGTTTAGTGGGCTTCCAGTACACTTATTCAACAGTGGGAGGCTATCCAACAAACTCAGACTGGAAGTTGAACGGAGAATTCCACTACCCGCCTATTCGATGTGTCAAAATGTGCTACTGTTTCAAACGCTGGACATAACAGTGTTCTGTCCTCCACCTACTCATATAGGGAAAAGAGACCGATGCTTGTCTTCCGCCCTAATACCAGTCTTTGGTTTTATATTTACACGGAAGCAGTGCGGCAAAACAAAAACCCCGCGAAAGGAAAGGCGCTCGGCTAAAGATTCAGGTTAACATTTATCCACCCCACCACAACCCCCCTCACCCCGCACCGAGTTCAGTGTTTTGGTTATTTCGTGGGTTTTTTTTTTTTACCAGTCTTGCCAATTGAGCCAAATCTAGCTTGGTTGTCTTCTCCGAATAAAATATAAAAGAAAAGAATAAAATCAATAGTCAATCAGTAACGGCATAGTCAAAGTTGCATCCGAAACGCCAAAACTGGAAATCTCGCCGCGAGCGGGGGTCACGATATAGGCTAGCGCTAGGAGTCTACCTGAAACTGTGATGGGTCCCAATTGTCGTCTGCCTGCGCATGTTTAGATCTGAACCGAAATAGTTTTTTTGAAATGAGTAACAGCAGACCTCCGGTGCGAAACTCAGCACTGAGGGTACAGGAGCTCATTTGGAAGACAACGAGACAACAAATGCCGAGGGTGAAAGGGACTATCTTAGATAGAGGAGAGGTCCTATCTACAGTTATGTTCTCTTCTTTCAAGCAACGTTTTGAGGCCACTAGATTCAGTGAAAACTCGTCCCCATCGCCCCGCCTAGCGATAATTGCTGAGCGAACACTATCAGCTTGCGTGTCGAAGGGAAGTAAGTAAAACAAGAATGCATAGCGAGGCCAAGGAGAGGGAGATGACGAAATTGAACAAAGGGTAATTACTCCTCTTTTTTCTATTAACTCCCCTCCACCCAAGAGTTGATCTTACGATACCATTACGCTAGCAGCAGTGCGTGGATCAGAACCAAAGTGAGACAGCACAGCAATCATTCCTGTATCATTAAACAAGAATGTGCCCAGCTCACCTTCTATAGACCCTCTACGCCACGACATACACATCAACAATGGTGGAGAGTGACAACATACAAACCAAATTCCAACACATTGTCCAAGTGAGTGGCATAGCCTTTCTAAACCTTGAATATGTTACACATCAACAATATACCAACACAGAACATAACTGGTAAGCCTCGAAAGAAAGTTTTGGTTAACCCTTCAACGACACACCATATTCAGCCAAATGAGACTTTTCCATTAAATTTAACAAAAACCCATCTGCAGGGATTCTTCTGTGACATATATAAAAATACGGTATATCTTGCTTACCAAACCCCTAGGACATCAGGGTTCCTTTTGGGATAATACTACCCACAATCTTGATTCCCTCTTCAGTGACTTAGGTGTTAAATTCAATGTGCTGCTGGGAAAATGCGACAAAATTGCGGGGGAAAGAGAGGTTAACATCACAGATAGACATGAATAGTGATTAGGTGAGGCCAAGAGAGATGCACGAAAAATTGAACAACGAGGGCTAATTAAAAAGTAAGTAAAATTGTATGCGAAACCGTTTGTGTGCTTTTCTTGTTTTAAAACATTTTTTTTACAGATGATAGGTAGTTTCACCGGTTGGCATAAGACTTTCTCACAAACCACGGGAATCCCTCTTTTCAGCCAGTCGTCTCATATTTGACTTTCTTCTTACACTATTTTGAAAATAAAAAGGGTTTTTTTGTTCTGTTCCTTTTTTTTTTTTTCGTTCCTCAAAAGGCACAGACCAGTGTAGATAAGTAAAGAAGAGTAAGATAATTAAAACAAAAACCACAAATGTCCCACATCGATCTATTTGGCCATTTTAGGGGTTTTTCGAAATAACCTTACCTTATATGTGGTCCTTTTTAAAAAATTATTTTGTTTTGGGTGCTCTTGTATCTTCTCAAGATTCTGGATCTGGATCGAAGCCGAGACAGAGAGCTAGAGACTCCAGAGAAATTCAAATGAACTAAAATCTCTACCCCTCTGCATCTATTTTCTTGCATTTCGGCAACTCAAGACTCAAATTTTGTAATTACACCAAGACTTGAGTTTTTAGGCATCAACAATGTCAAGCCACATAAACGAATCTAGAAAGCAACTTCCATATAATATATTTTTGTACGGCTTTCACCTGTGTACTCACCGTTTTCCCTGACTAAACTTAATCCTAGGCCTAGATGCAGACGACCTGAAATGTATCACTGTACAGAGTAGAACTAATGAAATTACTATAGTCCGTATGGCATGGTCAACCCGCTCTTTTTTCAACTACCCACACCTTTGCCAACAGCATAATTAAGTGACGTCACATCATAGTAGGCCTCCATATAGATGCATGTAGAGCAGTTGTGGCGGTGTATTTTGTATCTCTTCGCGAATAACGTACGTCCTAACTAACCGGAGTAGTCCTAGCGTAGCCAATCAGAATCGTTTGTTTTCCGCCATTGTGAATTTTACCCGAAACTAAGTGCATGGACTTTGTACATCGATTTCTCATTTCTCGCAAATGTTGTAGATTTTTACATTTACCACCCTCCTGCTCTATTTATTGGTTCTTTCCCATGGTTAGGGGATGGGTTTAGGCCTACGGGTTAGTGGGTCATGGGGTTGGGTACATCAACAGGTTCGCCATGACGGAGAGGTTAGATCTTTAATGACCAACAGGTTTACTTATTTATCATAACAAGACATAACAGGCTCTCACTCCTCTCTCACTCTACCTCTACCGTCCTCCGAGTCTCACTCCTTCTCCAACTAATCGCCCTTCTCTCGTCACTCACCCTCCGCCGTCCGCCCACCGCCGTCCCTCTCTCATCCGGGTCAGTCTCCGACCCTCTCCCCGCCTCTCCGCTCCCTCTCCATCCCTCCTCATCTCCTCTCTGCTCTCTCTCTCTCTCTCTGGCCCGCGCGTGCGTGTGTTCGCCGCAACCTGCCGTGGGTGGGTTGCGGTGGGGTGGTGTGTTGCGCTGGAAAAGAAGTGGAAAGGAAAAGGTGAAAAGGAATGGGAAAAGGGGGGACGGGGGTGAGCTTACATACGCACTCGACGATTCATCGCGCCAAAACCAGAGAAACTGAAATTAGCGTACCAACTACGTCCGAGACCCTTATATACCAAAACCATATTATTGTAGCGCCTATATAATCACTTCACACACACACAGACAGACTCACAGCAGACGAGCACAAGAAGTTTAAACCTACACATAACCCATATTCCCACTGCCCATGTTTGGGACGGCTATATCTAATTTTGGTCATACTCCGTCAAACTAAACTTTACAGCAACGTGTTCTTCTTCTTCTCTTGAGGGCCCAGGTCAATGAGCCTGACGCATTCTGGCTCCTATACCCAGGCATGTCATGCATGATTTTTTCTTTAAAATGCAGTTGGGTCTATTCAACTAAACTAATTTGTGGTCCCTACGAATCATTTTTTTTTTCAACTGATGCACATTCCCATGGGCGCGCCGACCATTTGCAATCTTCTGGATGGGTTGGTAAACAGGAAAGTGAGTTGGCCCACACGTTCCTACACTACCAAGTCTATTTTTATACCAGAACAAAAAAGAAAAAAAAAAAAAAAATGGATTATAATTATATTATCTAAAAATGTTTTTTTTTTAGGGATTTTTTGTGAAATATAACTAATACTACAACCCTACTTGCAATCTGTAGCTTCTGCAATGGCCGTCCCAAAAATGGTGACAGTGGTGGCGCCGGGGTGCTTTTTAAAAACAAACACACGCGCGAAACGCAATAGTCTTTGTGGCACGCGGTCCTATTTTTAACCACTCCAACCATGAAGTCCACCCACTCCTCCCGGCTTTTCAACTAATTTTAATCTGTAACACAGAATGTTATCTTCAGACGCATTTCGTACTTTTTATATCTTTTGGAAACATTTAAAACTATCGTAGCCTACTTATTATACTGCACATCAAAAGAAGCACCGCTAGTCGTCCGTGTCGTTTGTAGTGTTTTGTATTACAGTATGTTTATTAGTTTTGTACGCTTTTTAAAATACATCATGTTAAAGAGCGGCGCCTAATTTGTAGCCTCGGATTTGAAGATGACCCATATGCCCCTGCCGGGACGGAGAGGACGTAAATCTCTATATTCTCAATTCATTCTCTCGCCTCGATTTGAAGGTGCGGACATTTGTCAAAATGTGCGAGACAATTTTGTAACAAGAACCGACCGAAACCGATCGAGACCGACCGACCGAACCGACCGACAAAGTGAGTTATAGGTATTGTGGCTTGAAGCCACAAACAAAAACCATCATACATAGCGATACAAAAGAAAGACAAACGTTTTGTCTTATCTTCTAACTATACAAATGCGTTCACCCATGTTTACTCTCCTCTTCTTCTTTCTTCTTGCTATAGCGTCTCCATCAACAATCTGATGATTATGGACGTTTACGACATGGGGGGTTTTCCAACTATAACAGTATCAGACTTGTGTAGAAAACCTTGCTGCCCCGTGTCCATGATTCAGCTCAATGCGGGATTGAATGGCGTAGATTTCGGGAGTGGGCATCGAAATTTGGAGGAGAGGGCCGGGTTGACTCCGTTTGCCGCGCACAAACCGGACAAGGTGCGGACACCAAGGGGGGACGGGGGGTGGGTGGTCGTGAAGGAATGATGGGTGGGGGGGGCGGGGGGGTGTCACTTGGACTAATTAATGTTTGCTGGTCCCTGCCGTCAGACTTTCCTTGAAGATTGTGACAGACCCCAGGTACTTGAACTCTTCTCGCTGTCCTGGTAAATAGTCTCTGTCCGTCGAAGTGATAATGGCCGGCTGAGGTCTACTCTTCAATTTATTTTCTTAATACCGTGCATAGTTCTTTGGCACTTTTCGGTTGGAACCTTCATCCTCCATTCATAAGTTTGGGTGTTGTGAAGTAGAACATTACTTTCCTTCTCATCCAGGACAGGCTTACACATGCGGTGTGAATCTGAATTTTTATTTGTGCTATGTTTGTTTGTTGTTTGTTAATTACGTTGTTAGAGCAAAACTGGGCAAAGTGAAGAAATGTCACTTAGGCCGTCTTTTTTGTTTTGTTTTTTGTTTTGTTCGTTGCTTGCTTGTTCTTTCTGTTCGGTTTAATGAACATAATCACGTACTCTCATTAGTTTTTCGCACTAGTTACACGTAGAGTAGCTACTCTAGTTACACGTCCCCCCCTCCCCGCCCCCCTGAGGATATTTGACCAATCAGAAAACTCCTTGGCCGTCTCTGCTCGCCTACCGTTGTTTTACTTCCGTAGTGGAGACGAGAGAACAAGAGAAATGGAGAGGACCGTTCGATACGAAGTGGTAAACCGTCAATTACAGAGCTAATATAACTACCTTGTGTGTCATTTATGTGTAATTCAGTGCACTAATGACATAATGAATATATTAATAATCATAACAACGGCAAATATGGAATTGTCATGAAGTAAGAAGTGGTAGATTTTCCCCTCTAGCTTTTGTCACTGATCAGTGCACAAAACAAAAGTCAAGGTCTCTCAGTATCAAGTCTATCAGCTGACTTCTCTTCAAGTTCAGTGCTTTGATCAGTGACAATGGACTGATCGTTGTGGCTTCGATGTTATCTGTCTGTCTTTCTGGATCATTGGTCATTTTCTTTCTCATCTTATTTTCCCTAACAATGAGGTAATGAGAGAAATTAAACCACGGTAAAAAAAGCCGTGACAGAAAAATTAGGCCCACCTTATTTGTCCGAGGTAAATAAGGACGACCTTATTTCTCCGAAGTATCGGAAAAATAATTAAAAAATTATTTCTCCGAAGTATTATGCAAGTTCAGTCTGGGAGTGGGGTCCACAATAAGTTAATAACAGAAGGCTGATCTCAGATTTTGAGAAGGTGCAGCACGGAGCAGCAAGATATGTCCTGAACAGGCTTAGGAACACATCCAGTGTGTCTGCCAGCTGTCCCAGCACCTTCCAGGCCCATCAAACAACAATAGATTTTTTAATTTTATTATTTTAAAAAAAGGTGTTCCTGTTTTGACTCGGCATCATGTTGGGGATCCACAGGGAGAACCAGCTGGCTGAGTCATTGTAGATTAGGGTTTTCTCTTTTTCCTTTGCTCTCTCTCTTTTTCTTTTTTCTTTTATGTTACTATTTTATTTTATTCTTTTGTGTGTCTGACTTCGGACCTCGACCGAAATAATGCCATAAAAATCAAATTGTTGATTGTGGGCACTTAACCGGAAGAAGAAGAAGGTGTCAGTAGCATGGTCCAACAGCTACAATGGTCCTAACTGGCAGCTCGCGCCGATGAGCATCCAGGCGGGATAAGCCCGCTATGTCCCAGGCCCATTGTGTCCCATGCCTAATAATAAATAATATGTGCTACTCCTGGTTGATCACTGTGTGTCATCCCAGGGACATATTGGGCCTGGGAGTGGGACGCAATGGGCCAACGGACCCAACTGTAATTTTGAGAATTCCATTAGGTCCCAAGCCCAATAGAGCATTTGCCACGCGCCGGTGACCTTGAATTTCCCTGAGTTGAATTTAGAGAGTTGAATTAGAGAGGTCAGCGCAACTCGGGCAGAACGAGCTCGGGCAAATTAGTAGTCTAGTATAGTGAACGAACACTCGTGGCAAACGCCCTATTGGGCCCAGGAATTTGGTGTAATTGTTATTGTTCGTGTGTTACGGCTATGGTATACATGGTGGTGGTCTGCATGTGCTGGTACGTGCGTGTATGTGTGGGTGGGGTGTGTATGTATATGCCTATTTGCATGTGCGTGAGCGATTATTTCGTGTTGTTGAATTTGTTGCTTCTTAATTTTTTTTTTTGTTAAGCGCATAGAGCTCCACATTGGTGGAGGAATGCGCTATATAAATGATTCACTATTATTATTATTATTATTATTATGTGTGACGAGTGCATGCATGCATGTGTGCTAGTGAGTGTATATATATGTGAGTGTGTGTGTTCAGGGTTCCCAGGGACCCCCATTTCGGGGTCTATGAAGTATAATTCTGAAGGACCCTCTAAAAGAATATTCAAGGGGTCCCAGGGATGCACTAGAAAAATTCTTTTTAGCATTCGCAATGCCACTGGGACCCTCTATCCCTCCTCTAGGAGTAGGACCCTCTATGCTGTAAGTGAAGGAGTCCCTGGGACCCCTTGTTTTTCAGGACGATTGGGAGCCCTGAGTATGTTGGCCACTCACTCAAACTTATCCTCATATTCACCCCATAAACATTCAAAAACAGCTGAGTTCACACACACATACTGACATAGACTCAGACACACACGCACACATACAATACATGCGCACGCACACACACACACACAATCGTACATGCACGCACGCACACACACAACACACACACACAGAGGGTTTCTCCCCCCCAAAGATGCAAGCACACACAGGCTGAAAGTGAAATGTATCTGGGACACAACGGGCCTGGGACATGATACAGGCCGAGCCCCATCCAGGTTCACTAAGTTTTACAAAAATTGTGATTGCCCCCCCCCCCCCCCCCCCAAAAAAAAAGTGAAGTTTCATCAGTTTAAAAAAAAGGTCGGTAGGTAGGCTTTTTTTTTTTTTTAACATTTGTGTTCGGTCTATGTGTGTGAATATATTAATCACATTGGCATTGAAACTGCAATCGCGTGTCTAGGGCCCGCCATTTTGTCAGTGGATTTAGGGTCACAAAAGTCTGCGCGAGTAACAGTCCTTGACTGCGCCCAGTGAGAGTGCAATGGTTGTTTCCCTTGCATCGTCTGCTCAAATTGCTTTTTTTTCTTTTTTTTTCTTTATTCATGATTCATCAAAAAAAAGTTTAGGGTCGGTCGGGAAACCGGAAACAAACATTTTTTTTTTCTTCCCCTCTATCTTCCAATGGCAGAAGACAGAATCACAATTCCAACGTATACCCTATTTTAGCATGAACTGACTACCCTGAGTTCGCAACAACTCCCTCTTTCCCAATTTAACAATTTTTCTGGAATTCCCTGCCACCAGAAACTGTCCAGTCCCACCTCGAAGTTGCTGAAGCTTGCTGCATAAAGAACACATACACACATTTTCCCCATGTGGGCCTGGGTGTTCTCGGACTAGCCAGGGGTGCCCAGCCTTGCATGCCCTCTTATCTTTCTAGCTTTTGTTTTTGTTTTTCCGTGCAGCATTCTTTGAACCCTAGTACATGTCAATAATTAAATGGCAGGTGGACATTACCGGAAGAAGAAGCAGAGATGAGTAAAAAGGTGTGAAATAAAATACAACAGTAAAACTAAAAGTACAATTTATTAGTTCGTATGTTGTAAGTCTGTAAACTCCCCTCCTTCTTGAGCTGATCATCTGGCTAGCATCAGTACTACTATTAGTAGTACTAATAATGGTAAGAAATGACTGGCGACTAGATGGAAGAAGAAGAAGAAGAAGAAGCACAGATCTACTTCCCACAGAAAGAAAGGACTACACAATCTGTTGACTGACCAACAATCGGCTGTGCTCTTTTCTGTCATGAATTATCTTCTTAGGCACAGAATGTGAATGTTTCTGAAAAATCTGTTATTGCGTCAAAGCGCTAGTAATCTTTGTATCTTAAATTGATAAGATTTTTAAATGGTTTATGTGTAACAAAAATTACTGAAATATCTTGGATTTTTTCGTTCTATTGTCCAGCTGGAAAACGAAGAGGAGGAGGTGGCAGCCCAACCGGTTGCCATGGCAATGATCGTGCCCCCTGCTCCGCCCCCTTACGAGTCGGAGACTGCCGCAACAGGAGGCCACTGTGACCCTCAACCTGGTATAGTGTTGATGGTGATGATGAGGCAAAAAAAATAAAAAATGTCTGTTTGGGGTTTCATCAGTTTAAAAAATAGGGTAGGTAGGGTAGGCTTTTAATTTTTTTTAATTTTTGTTTTAAACATTTGTGTTCGGTCTATGTGTGTGGATATATTTATCACATTGGCATTGAAACTGCAATCGCGTGTGTAGCGCCCACCATTTTGTCGGCGGATGTAGGGTCACAAAAATCTGCGTGAGTAACGGTCCTTGTCTGCGCAGAGTGCATTGGTTGTTTCCCTTGCATTGTCTGCTCAAATTACTTTCGTTTTTTTTCTTCTTTTCTTTATTCGCATGCGCATGTATTAGGTGTTTATAGGTGTGGTTCTCTGTACAAATGGGAGGATGCGTAGACATTTGGTTATGTTTGTGTGTGCGTGTGCATGTGTCGATTTATGAATTGAGTGCTATGTAAATATTTTATGACGCTTATATGAAGTCTTTTATTACTACTTTTAACTTTTAGCTATTTGTCATTGTAAACGCCTTGGGCTCCTGGTTTTATCGGGAGGTAAGTGCGTCATAAATTTTCATTATTATTATTATTATTATTATTATTATTATTCATCCAAAATAAGTTTAGGGTCGGCAGCAAAAAACTAGGGTCAGTCGGGAAACTGGAAACAAACATTTTTTTTTTTTTTGCCTGATGATGATGGTGATGATGATACTGATAGTGATGATGATGGTGACAATGATGATGATTGATGACTGACCTGCCAACCATTCTTTTTTAAGCAGAATATCTTCCGCTCAGTCAGACTAACTTTTTTCCCTGCCCTTCCGCTTGACACCATAGAATTCCACTCTTAAAGGGGCACCCTGACGGATGAGTTTTGCAAAAAACACGTTGAGGTCACCAGAAAGACAGCCTTTTCAAGGATCGGAACACTCACTTTGCTCTGGTTTCCTAGAAATTAAACTGTCAAAACGGCGATTCCTCCTTGGCGGAGTTGCCGGAGAGAGAAGCCATTTTGTACGGGGTGGGTGGAGGCCGCTGAGAGTGGTTGAAGCTTTTTCTTCTTTGTAGTGCAGTTAATTAAAAAAATTGAGCTATTGCCTTTGCTGTGAGCGAAACTCCTTTTGGTAAACAATTTGGTCTTTAGATCTCAGATGGCCATTAGAAAAGAGAAGACACATGCCTTCAGGCTTCTCTTTCACTGAAAGAATCTGACTTCCAGCACCTCCGCCAAGGAGCAATCGCCGATTTGACGGTTTGATTTCTAGGAAACCAGAGCAAAGTGAGTGTTGCGATCTCTGTAAAGGGTGTTTTCCTGGTGATCTCGTCGTGTTTCTTTCCAAAACGTATCTGTCAGTGTGCCCCTTTAAGCTTACAATATTTAACCAATTATAAAACCATTTTTTAGCCGATTACTCAGCATAAGGAGCAGCACAGCTGCCATGTGTATAACCTTGTTTTGATTTATAAGAGTGGTTTCCAGTTGCTTACTATCCAGCATTGCAGTAGAAATGTTAAACCAGTGATGCACTGAGGATTGAAAAACGTCAAACTGCGAAAAAAAACACCGTAATTTTTCGGACTATAATGCGATATTTTTTTCTCCAATTTCGACCTATGCGCCTAATAAACGAGGGCGCCCTATTAGTGAACAAAATCGTGAGAAGAGAGGCAACGATTGCCGTGTTCGGCACAGTCTACTGTAAGTCACAACATCGAAAGTGGTAACGAGTCGCCGATACGACGAATACTCACGTTAAAATGCTTCAAAATCCCTGTTATCGTCCAAGATACCGTCCAACAGATGCCACAACCCTTAATTGGATGTAAAAAGCATCGTTGTAGAGCTTAAAATGCCATAATTCTACCAGTTTTCGCGAAAAATTGTCCAAACACAACAACCGGAAGTCGCAAAAACGGAAGTTTCGATTATTTGAGAAGCGTTTACAGGAGGTGTACGGGCTTCAAACTTCGACTTTGTTTTGTGAGGTGTGTATCGCCTTATAAATGAGGGCGCCATTTACTTGGATTTTTTCAGATTTTTCTTGAAAATTGCCCTATTCGCCTTATGCACAGCAGCGCCTAATGAGCCGAAAAATACGGTAGTCTCAAAAAGTTATGCTCTATATTTATGGACAACCAGCCGTATTAGTATTACACATTACGACCAAACTACGGAACCCAACTATTTGAAGCACCCAGTTTGCCCACAAGTGAGGAAGCTGAACACAACATTTGTGATGTGATTGTTTATTACAGTCAAACTTAACTACGGTACCCAACTATTTGAAGCACCCACTTTGCCCATTATAGGATGAGGCTGGGTGGAGTTTCTCTAGATAAGGGTCGCCGCGCGAATAACGCTAACGCCAAAAGGGGCCTAAGAAACGCCCTAAACGTTTGCTACGGTCAGATAACTCTTTATTATAAGCTTACTCTTCATTTTTGGGAGAGAGAAAAGGGTTGCTATCATAAGGGAGATAAATAATATCTCTGTCACTAGTGTCAGTTTGTACAAAGTTTTCGATTTCACCCACGTCTATTTGTGTGCAGAAAATTAAATTTGTACTATATATATATTATGCCATCTAACATGATCAAAAAGTAAGAAAGAGCACTCCAAAACATTTGCGTTTGTTTAATTTGCTAAAATCATCCCGTATTTTTTCACGATAGACTAAAGAATATTTGCTGTGGCAAGGTTGCTGTTACGGTCTTCCATTTTTAAAGTTAAAAAATTGTCACGCGAGATATATAAAAAAAAGGCCGGAAGTATTGATATTTCCCATGATCCTTCAAATAGTTTGTCGCTTGCTACCTCGATAGCAGCCACAAAACGTTTTCGACAATCGTCGGCAAAAGAGGTGTTTCTTAGTAGCGTTTTTGTGGATTTGCGCTCACGCTACGCAACGTTAGCCCTTGTGAAACGGTCCCCTGAACTCTGTGTGTGTTAAAAGTGACTTATGGTAATTATGTAGTAATTATGGATGCTCAACTCGCGTTGTGCATGTTTTACCATTGTGATGTGATTGTTTATCACATTGTAGCCAAGCTGCCCAACTATCTGGTGATGTGATTGTTTATCACATTGTATGATTGTAGCCAAGCTGCCCAACTATGTGGAGGCGACCACCCTGCCGACCTATGAGGAGGCTGAGCGCAGCAAGCTGGAGGAGGAGGAGGCACACCACGCTGGGAACAGCGGGGAGGACTCCGCTCTGGTTATGGTACGCTCTTCTTTATTGATCATTTTGTTGTTGAGAAAAGAGGCACCAATATCGCGCTATGTTGTACCAATAATGTTCTGAATTTATTTCATTCTTCTTCATATAAAATCTCTTGATATTTTTTAAATTTTAATAATATATACCGGTATACATAAGAGTGAAACAAAGAGAAAAGAAAGAACAGAAAGCATAATGTACATGTTGAGCAACTGAAAACCTCCGTTTTTATCTGAGCCTTAGGGTATGTTCACATTAGATCCGCAGCCCACAAGTTCCGTACGTAAACCCCATTTACTTCCCACTACAAAAAAATAAGAGGACGTGGAAATTCATCCACAATCCCATCAGCTTATTTCGTAACTCATTCTGGACGAATTACGAGTATACTCGGAACAGGAGAACGCCTATCAGGGCCTACTTACAAATATTCTTGGAACAACGATTTTTTTAGTCTAAGACCTGTCTGAATCCATGTTTTTTTTATAATCCAAACCACGTTTTTTGAATGCATCTCTTCATCACTGTTCCGGCTTTCGTTTTACTTATGGTTTGCACTTCTTTCTTAATTTTTAATGTGAAAAATGTAAAATAAATCAGCCCTAGTCAAGCCTCAGAAAATACTCCAATACGTTTTCATTAACAGTGATAGTAACAACGAGACTACTGATTCAGATTTCAATCCAATTAACCACGATCTCAAAGCGAAAAATAAATTCGGGTCAACCAGTAATGTTGTCAAAACTGAATCATTGACAGTGTGAGTGTTGTTGCGCTTCTTATTTGTTATATATTTATTTTCTAGGCAGCCCCAGGCCAGTAATGGAGTTTACCTAAGGCAGTGAAGTCCTGAAGGGGTGAAGTGAATGTGGTTTCTGTAAGGATCTTGCGGACTGCGGTTCTAATGCGAACAAGCCCTTTCTGTAGTGTGCAACACTTGATGTTGTTGCTGGTGTATTGTGTTAGCCAGCCTCACTCATCAATTGCAGTGATCATGCTTGGAATTTTGAAAAATCATTCCCATCACGACAATGCCCCCCAACAACCAGTATCAAAACCAGTCCCATCATGACAATGCCCCCCAACAACCAGTATCAAAACCAGTCCCATCACGACAATGCCCCCCAACAACCGGTGTCAAAACCAGTCCCATCACGACAATGCCCCCCAACAACCAGTATCAAAACCAGTCCCATCATGACAATGCCCCCCAACAACCAGTATCAAAACCAGTCCCATCACGACAATGCCCCCCAACAACCAGTATCAAAACCAGTCCCATCACGACAATGCCCCCCAACAACCAGTATCAAAACCAGTCCCATCACGACAATGCCCCCCAACAACCAGTATCAAAATCAGTCCCATCACGACAATGCCCCCCAACAACCAGTATCAAAACCAGTCCCATCACGACAATGCCCCCCAACAACCAGTGTCAAACCAGTCCCATCACAACAATGTCCCCCAACAACCAGTGTCAAACCAGTCCCATCAGCGACAATGCCCCCCAACAACCAGTGTCAAACCAGTCCCATCAGCGACAATGCCCCCCAACAACCAGTATCAAAATCAGTCCCATCACGACAATGCCCCCCAACAACCAGTGTCAAACCAGTCCCATCACGACAATGCCCCCCAACAACCAGTGTCAAAACCAGTCCCATCACGACAATGCCCCCCAACAACCAGTATCAAAACCAGTCCCATCACGACAATGCCCCCCAACAACCAGTGTCAAAACCAGTCCCATCACGACAATGCCCCCCAACAACCAGTGTCAAAACCAGTCCCATCACGACAATGCCCCCCAACAACCAGTATCAAAATCAGTCCCATCACGACAATGCCCCCCAACAACCAGTATCAAAACCAGTCCCATCACGACAATGCCCCCCAACAACCAGTATCAAAACCAGTCCCATCACGACAATGCCCCCCAACAACCAGTATCAAAATCAGTCCCATCATGACAATGCCCCCCAACAACCAGTATCAAAACCAGTCCCATCACGACAATGCCCCCCAACAACCAGTATCAAAACCAGTCCCATCAGTGACAATGCCCCCCAACAACCAGTATCAAAACCAGTCCCATCACGACAATGCCCCCCAACAACCAGTATCAAAACCAGTCCCATCACGACAATGCCCCCCAACAACCAGTATCAAAACCAGTCCCATCACGACAATGCCCCCCAACAACCAGTATCAAAATCAGTCCCATCATGACAATGCCCCCCAACAACCAGTATCAAAACCAGTCCCATCACGACAATGCCCCCCAACAACCAGTATCAAACCAGTCCCATCATGACAATGCCCCCCCCCCCAACAACCAGTATCAAAACCAGTCCCATCACGACAATGCCCCCCAACAACCAGTATCAAAATCAGTCCCATCACGACAATGCCCCCCAACAACCAGTGTCAAAACCAGTCCCATCACGACAATGCCCCCCAACAACCAGTGTCAAACCAGTCCCATCACGACAATGCCCCCCAACAACCAGTATCAAAATCAGTCCCATCACGACAATGCCCCCCAACAACCAGTATCAAACCAGTCCCATCACGACAATGCCCCCCAACAACCAGTATCAAAACCAGTCCCATCACGACAATGCCCCCCAACAACCAGTATCAAAATCAGTCCCATCATGACAATGCCCCCCAACAACCAGTATCAAAACCAGTCCCATCACGACAATGCCCCCCAACAACCAGTATCAAAACCAGTCCCATCATGACAATGCCCCCCAACAACCAGTATCAAACCAGTCCCATCACGACAATGCCCCCCAACAACCAGTATCAAAACCAGTCCCATCACGACAATGCCCCCCAACAACCAGTATCAAAACCAGTCCCATCACGACAATGCCCCCCAACAACCAGTATCAAAATCAGTCCCATCATGACAATGCCCCCCAACAACCAGTATCAAAACCAGTCCCATCACGACAATGCCCCCCAACAACCAGTATCAAAACCAGTCCCATCATGACAATGCCCCCCAACAACCAGTATCAAACCAGTCCCATCACGACAATGCCCCCCAACAACCAGTATCAAAACCAGTCCCATCACGACAATGCCCCCCAACAACCAGTATCAAAACCAGTCCCATCACGACAATGCCCCCCAACAACCAGTATCAAAACCAGTCCCATCACGACAATGCCCCCCAACAACCAGTATCAAAACCAGTCCCATGGAAACAAAAACCAGCGAAAAAATAACATCAAAACCTCTATAAATAAATAATAATAATAATACTGAACATTTATATAGCGCTTTACTCCCTTTGCAGGGAGCTCAAAGCGCTTTACTTGGACATTAAAACACAAATAGATTAGCGTTATACACATAAGACTCGCTACAATCAAATAAAATATACATAAAATAAAATTATTTAAACAAAGCCCTGTTCATAACGACAAAATTTGAAACAATATTATAAGAGGGAAAAAAAAATCTCAGTATTAGAACAATTTATCAGTCCTCCCCAAAATGTATCAGTCCGTGGGAGTGACAGTTAATTTTTTCTCTCAGTATTTTTGTTTTGCAATCAGTATTGATAATTACCACTAAACGCAATCACTGAATTGGGTTTTTATTTTTGTTGCATATTTAGCGGACTTGTATATTTATTTCTCTGGGAAAGGTTCAACGCTTTTGTTCTGCTCTCATGCATACGTTCCACATGTTCTGATGTGGATGTTTTGAGATGCACACTCTATGTGTTGTGTGTGTCAGGAATCGGGGGAAGGCGGTGTTAGGCCGGTGTGGATGTTTTGAGATGCACACTCTATGTGTTGTGTGTGTCAGGAATCGGGGGAAGGCGGTGTTAGGCCGGTGTGGATGTTTTGAGATGCACACTATATGTGTTGTGTGTGTCAGGAATCGGGGGAAGGCGGTGTTAGGCCGGTGTCTGATGTGACCATTGGAACAGACTGCACCTTCATCTGCACTTTCCTCGGTGAGTCACACCCACTTAGCGCACACTCACACGCACATACACACACACATAGCACACACACACACACACGCACACACACATGCACATACACACATGCACACACACACACACACACACACACACGCACATAACACACACACACACATGCACATCACACACACATACATACTGTCAAGTGGGGGACGAGTTCACGACAACAGAAACCACACCATTCACCCAACACTCCACACCCTATCTCTAAGACGTAAACGATTTGAAGTACGAAATTCAAAACAAAATTAGATGATACAAAATGCTTTACATTAAATAAATAATGAAAACTGCACACACACAAAAAAACCCACTATGTACTTGGGTCAATTTCTCAGCTCCCAGTCCAAGGGAGGCAATCAATCAAAAACCTAAGACAAGGAATCTTGGCTTAACCAAAAATAAATGGGTTCTATCAACGAGGAGAAAACCAGCCCAACTCTCCCTGGAGATATTCACCCCTTTAACATTCGCCTGCCACGCTTTGTATCACACACAAAAAACCCACTTAAGCACAAAGGCTTCAACAAAGACCCAAAAAGCCCACTAGCAAAAATCCAGTTGATTTCTTACAAACTTCTAGTCAACTCTGTCAGTCAGAGTGCACCGGACATTCACCCTTTTAGAGAAAAGGTAGCACCTCCTCAAAAACCGCAACAGAAAAGTGAAGGTGCAAAGCCTCAAACGTCATCAAATCAATAAACAATAACTCCTCTAAAAGACAAAACACTAACACCGCATGACTCGAGGGTCAAATCCATAAACAATAACTCCTCTAACAGACAAAACACTAACACCGCATGACTCGAGGGTCAAATCCATAAACAATAACTCCTCTAAAAGACAAAACACTAACACCGCATGACTCGAGGGTCAAATCCATAAACAATAACTCCTCTAACAGACAAAACACTAACACCGCATGACTCGAGGGTCAAGATCTGTTGAATAGGAACAAACCTGCCAACTACTATTTTGCTATTATTAAATTTAAAAAAACAACGCCATCACAGTAATCTTAACTACTGTCTCTTCGTTGTCTCCACGGACACTATTTTATCTGTCAAGGCGCGGGGGCCTCACGGTCCTAATTTCTCTACTAGAGTCGAGTAGAAAATGCCAACTAAAAAAAAAAAGTAAAGTCCTGAATGACCACCCCATACACTACTTCCCCCACCCCATTCTCCAGCAGATGGATGCAGCCCTTGGAGAACAAGTGTAGTCGAAAAAGGTAGTCTTACAGTTTACGAAGAGGGGCCCACATAACGTAGGGGAGGAGGCAACCGATGACAGGGCACAGAGTCCTGTCGCTCCCAGGAAACACCTGCAGGACCACAGCTCCTCACGTCACGCAGCGGACGGTGAAGACCTCACGTCTGCGGGGACTTGACGTCGAGGCAACGACCTCCAGTTCAGGCCGGGTCCAGCGTAGAGACTTCAGGACAGGAAGTCACAGAAGGAATAAGCGCTGCACAGTATATGTTACCATGAGTACACTGCTAAGACGCGACGAGTAAAGGTAAAGGGGAAGCAATGGGGTGGCCAACACATTGTGAGAGTCTACTCAGCTAAGTCGAAGAAGGAAAAGGCGCTGCACAGTACATGTTACCATGAGTACACTGCTAAGACGCGACGAGTAAAGGTAAAGGGGAAGCAATGGGATGGCCAACACATTGTGAGAGTCTACTCAGCTAAGTCGAAGAAGGAAAAGGCGCTGCACAGTACATGTTACCATGAGTACACTGCTAAGACGCGACGAGTAAAGGTAAAGGGGAAGCAATGGGATGGCCAACACATTGTGAGAGTCTACTCAGCTAAGTCGAAGAAGGAAAAGGCGCTGCACAGTACATGTTACCATGAGTACACTGCTAAGACGCGACGAGTAAAGGTAAAGGGGAAGCAATGGGATGGCCAACACATTGTGAGAGTCTACTCAGCTAAGTCGAAGAAGGAAAAGGCGCTGCACAGTATGTGTCACCATGAGTACACTGCTAAGACGCGACGAGTAAAGGTAAAGGGGAAGCAATGGGATGGCCAACACATTGTGAGAGTCTACTCAGCTAAGTCGGCATTCAATACTCTACTGCCTAACCATAAACTTGGGCAATTAAATACAACTAGTCCTTTACCCAAGAAGATGAGAAACCCAAACAGGTTGTAATATTAACTGCTGCTTAAGTCACTATTCGGCTGAAAAGCTTAAAACGCTAGCTTCTCAATCACCAAGGGAAAAACAAAACAAAACCCCAACAAGGGAGAGAACCAACCCAACTTCTAAATATCTTACATAGAAAATGTTACAGTGAAACATATTACACCTGGTCAATTTCCAACCACTCATTAATAATAAATGAGTTGATAAGAACAAGGTAAAATGCCTACAAAGTACTTTCGAACAATCCAGGCTAAAATGCGAAGCACTTGAATCTAGCTCAAACAGTCTTGCAAACAATACAAAGTTTAGATTAAATGCACAGAACGACGGCTGCAATACTTAACAGTAAGCACCATTCTGAAGGTACTAAATAACCACAAAAAAAGTCCTGAGAATACAAACATTTATTCAGACAACAAAACAAACCTTTTGGTCAAGTTTGGTATCGTCTGCAAAGAAGCAACACTGAGGGGAGGGGAGAGATAGGTGGGCCGGAAGTGACAAGGCGCACCACTAACAGTAAAACCTAGCCCCTTCCCTAGTCAACAAAATGCCCGGACAAAAATAAGCTAAAGGGGAAAAATACTTTATTTAAAGTTACGATATTTGACTCGGAAACAAACCTTTTTACACTTCAATCCAAGAATAACATTTTATGAAGGAAAACATTTTAAACAATGGAATAATAGAAGAATTCAAAACTCTAGGGAGAAAATAAATGGAAAAAGAGGGGAACCTTTTAACAGGGGAAATGGAATACAAAATATGGACCTGGAACTTGAACCCTGAGATGAAAAATAAAGAACGAGAAATAATAAGAAAAAGACACACTCTACTAACCATCTCGCTCGTGAACGAAGAAGAAGGAAGGAAGGAAGGAAGGCCGCGGCTCCCACAGTGTCAGGGAGAAGAGAAAGTAGAAACGTGTAGTCAGTCAAGTCAGTCGTCAGGTCAAAAACTACTCAGCTTTTCCTCCAAGCTGAAAGCCTCTCACTTTCCAGGTTAATAAGGGTATTAACCAACAACAGGGTTAGGTGTACCGGGGCGCACACCCCTAGTATTAGAGAATACTAGGCTTAAAAAAAACCTTCCCTCACAGAAACAGACGGGGCTGTTTCAAAAGGATAAAGTCAAGTCTTGTCGCAGTCAAAATGTCGTCTGCTCGATTTCCAGGTTAATACGCATATTAACCAACAACAAGGTTAGGTGTACAGGGGCGCACACCCCTAGTATTAGAGAATACTGGGCTTAAAATAAATCTTCCCTCACAGAAACAGACTGGGCTGTTTCAAAAGGATAAAGTCTCGTCAAGTCGTCATAATGTCCAGTCGGCGTCGCAGTCAAGAACAGTCTGCCAGTAAAACAGTCGAAGTAAAGATAGCAAGGCCTAGAGTGAGCAAAGAGCTCTCTAGAGAAAGAAATAGAAAGAGGAGAAACAGGAAAAGTCCGTGCAACAGTGAAAACACATCTCGCGATGGGGATAAAGCTGAACAAGCAAAATTGGAGAGAGAAGAAAGTAGAAGAAAAAAAACCGGTGTCGGGGTGACACTTTCCCACTCCAAGTAAATTATGCCCCAAAAGGATTATACAAAAAAAGGACACGGTGCTACCCGTGACACATACACACACACACACACACACACACGCACATAACACGCACACACATACACACAGGTGCACATCACACACACACACATGTGCGCATTTACATGTCAAGCTAAATGTATGCCTCTTGATATTTTGGATGATTTGTGTGTGTGTGCGTGCATGCGTTCGCTCTTTAATTTAATGTGTATCCATCTTACAGTGATCTTAAGCAAAAAAAGTATGTTTATGTGTTAGTGTATGTAGTATTTTGAATGTATGTCTAAGGAAAACTTTATTTGACAAGGATAAAGATTTTTGGGTATGAGTGTATGTGGGTATGCGAGTCTATGTATATGTATAAATGACCAAAATGAACACAACAGCTCTTTATTGCCTCAGAAGTAAAAAACAATAGACTTATTTGGCACAAAGCAATACAGTGGAACCTCTGTTATAAGACCTTAAAAAAATCATCCAAAATGAGGTCTTATAAGGGAGGGTCTTATACGGGAGGTACTTTTAATACTTACAAAGAAGGGCAATGTCTCAGAGAAGCAGGTCTTATATGGGAGGGAGTCTTATAAGGGAGGTTCAACTGTAACAATAAATGTGTTTGTGTGTGTGTGTGCGTGTGTGTGTGTGCATGTGTGTGTGTGTGTGCATGTGTGTGTGTGTGCGTGTGCATGCATGTGTGTGTTGTGTGTGTGTGTATGTGCGTGTGCGTGTGTGTGCGTGTGTGTGTATATGTGTGTCTGTGCGCGCGTGTGTGTGCGTGTGTGCGTGTGCGTGCGTGCGTGCGTGCGTGTGTGTGTGCGTGTGTGTGTGTGTGTGTATGTGTGTGCATACATGTGTGTGTGTGTGCATGTTTTCAGTGTCGTTCCTCTTCAACTGGCTGGGGTTCCTGATCTCGGTGTGCCTGTCCAGTTCCGTGGCTGGTCATTGCGGGGCCATGTCTGGCCTGGGACTGTCCATCATCAAATGGGTGGCCATCGTTAAGGTAGGAAGAGACAAAAAAAAAAGAGGGAGGGTGGACAGTGTCACAAGCATGCACACATGCTCGCACACACAAACAACAACATACAGTATTTATACGGCGCTGAATCTTAATAGAAATCAAATCAAAGCGCACACACGCGTCAGCATTCATAGCGCATTCAAACAAAGACGCAATACAAAGCGAACACACACGGATGACTTAAATGGAATACAGCAGAAACAGACCTAATGGCAAGAGAGAGAAGAGACAGGGGGGGGGGGGGGCAGGTGGGTCTTGAGGTTAACTTTGAAAGCAGAGAGGGTCGGTCGCTGACGAAAGGAAAGAGAAAGTTTATTCCAGGAGGTTGGTCCTGAGACAGGGCCGTGTAGTACTGAAATTTGCAGTCGCCCATAGTGGGCTAGTGACTTTTGAAAGGCTTGCCCACATACTTTTGTACTAGCCACGGTCTACCGGGCTAGTAGATTTGGCCAGCCCTGTTCAAGTTTTAACGTCTTTCACTGGTTTTACTTCTTTTTTCTTCTTCTCTGCAGCAGGGGCAGTGGGCGGACCACGTGGTGAACGGAGATTCCTGGCTGTGGTGGCTCATGTTTTTCTGCGGTCAGTCATTTTAACCCTTTCGCTGCTTGTACTGTATTTTACGCACACAAGGCTCTTCTAATTATAAGGCGCACCCCCTGAATTTAACAACAAAATCTGAATTTAAGCATACACAAGGCGCAGTGTATGTTAAGGCGCATGCAAAATGATCGAACAAAAGCAAAAAGTAGATCGAAAACACAGGGTCGATTCATGGATGCTCCTGCTTTCAGGATGTCCTGAAGTTCAGGATTTTTTTTTTATTGCCTGGAGCCGGCATCGCCGGATTATGAGAATTTGAGAAGATGCATTTTGCTGGTTATAGAGGCCATGAAGTTTAGCCAGAAGTGAAAGTGCAAACTGTTGTTTCCCTTCAGCTTCCAGGGGGCATTGCCCATGAGTGGCGCTGTCCCTGCACTCCGCCGGGGCCGGGGCGACCCCTGGACCCCTGCCTTGCAGGATTTTATAAATTTTCCAGGAGCACCAATGAACAAAGGAGATCAGTATTTTGCCTAGTTCTGTCAAAACAATCTTCAAAATAACAGAAATTACACTCACGCTGTGTTCTGGATATCCATATGGTGAACACTTTTACGTCTGTGTCAGAGAGCCCAGAAAAGTCAGAATTGAAAAACACAGAGTAGATTTCTACAATGGGTTTCAGCTCCAGTAGCCTATGTCTGCCATGATTGTTTTTGTCTTTGGCTGTTGAAACAGAGGCTGCGATGTCATATCCTGATTCCACCTCCCCCCTTTTTTCTGTGTTAATGTGTTGTCTGCTTTGGTGGCTTCGGCCTGATAATCGATCTCAATACTTACGATATGAATGGAATTCACAACTTTGTTTGATCAGACTTCAGTCACACACTAGGCGCAACACATTTGAAGGTGCATGGGTCTCACTTGAGGACAAAAGTATCGCCCTGTAGTCCGTATGCTATGGTAAGTCACCTTCTAGAGCACCACATTGATTTAACATCCATATCCGTAAAAGTCATCAAATCAGGATGTGTCGTGCCATGAGAAACGGATGGGCCTTATTTAGTGGTACATGTCACAGGAGAATCCTCACTACTGAATTTGCCTGCTTTTCTTGGAGCAGGTAAATGTGACAACAATTTTTGGCTGAAAAATGGCTGGAGGTGAAAGTTTTAAAGGAACTTCAAAAGCCAATAACAAGTGTGCAGAATGATGCAAAATCGAGTTTGGATTATAAACCCGAGTTTATTGGAACTCACAAAAATACATAAAACTGAACGCGATCAAGTTGATAAGGCATAATTTGCAAAAATGCACTGCTGAGTTGACTTGAGTGTCTGCTTTTGGTGAAACCACGTTGGCCTATGGAGCTATGACGTCATCCACAGAATTCCTCAAGATCACTTTGCTTGTTTCAAGCCAGCATCATCATGTGCGTCTTTCTTCATCCTCACTTCTCTCGTTCCTTTTTCTTCCTGTTTTCAGCCTTTTTTCTTTTTCTGCTTCCTCTTCTTTTCCTCTCCCTTTTTCCCTTCTCGTTACTTTTTTCTGTATTTTAAATTCCATCTTCCTTTTTTTCTGTCTTGTTTTTACTTTCCTTCTTCTTTTTCCTTTTTTCTGTTTTCTTCTTATCAGTGTTTCCTTTCTATCTCTTTTTTCTTTTTTTTCTTCATTCTTTTCTTTGTATTTTTTTTCTTTTCTTTTGTTATCTTTTATTCATTTCATTGCAAATCTTTTTCCTTTTTTTAGTTTTTGTGTGTGTGTGTGATGATTTATTTTTGATAACTGATGATGATGATAACGTGTCCTGATGAAGATGATGCTGTGGTGTTCTTTATGGATTGAGACACCATGATAGGGCTGTCCTCCGCGCTCCCTATCAAATTTATCCTGGCGTCAACCAGGCCCGGGAGAAACAGACACCTGCAGTGTTGGTCAGGAAATTAGAGCAACTCTCTCAATCCGTAGAGTGGATGAAGCTCAACTATGTGGTCCCAGTCTTCCCATTATGTCCACAGCACACTCACTCTGAGTAGGAGCCGGTCTGGGCAGAAAAAAACCCACAAGACCTAGTTGGGATTCGAACCCAAGACCTCCCAGCCACTAGTCCGCAACTCTAACCACTGAGCCACGGCAGCTGGTTCTTAGATGCTGGTATTTAACCATGAGATTGACCATTATTTTTTGTGTGTGTTTAACGATTTAACTTCATTACCCTGGACAAAGGCAATGCCGAAACGTTGGGGGGGGGGGAGGGGGATAACCTTTGCTTGTTGGTTTGTCTATTGAATGAATGTTGTGTTTAAAGATTTAAGCAGCTGTTTTGAAATGTGATAAGTGTTACCATTGTTTTCGGCCTATAAGGCGCACCTTATTACCCCCCCCCCCCCCCCCCCCCCCCCCCCCCCAAATTTGACACAAAATTAAGATTTTGTTTTTGTTGTCTATTTTCTTACTATTTTATTAGTCATTTATATTACCCTTATTTATCTTAGTCTGGGAAAGAAGTATCGCCTTATACAGTTATCGTCCGAAAAATATGGTAATCAATGTAACCGCTTGGATGATCCTGCTTTCAGGATGTCCTGAAGTTCAGGATTTTTTGGTCCAGGATGTCCTGAAGTTCAGGATTTTTGTTATTGCCTGGAGCTGGTATCGCCGGATTATGAGAATTTGAGAAGATGCATTTTGCTGGTTATAGAGGTCATGAAGTTTAACCAGAAGTGAAAGTGCAACGAGAGCCTGTCAGTTACATTGGAACCCCTGTTGTTTCCCTTCAGCTTCCAGGGGGCATTGCCCCCCAGAACCCCCCCCCCCCACTAAAACCCCTGCCCCCCCATCCCCCCACGGCACCCTGGACCCCCACCCCAGGACTTTAAATTTCCCCAGCTTCCCCCCCCCCGGAACCCCCAGGAGGGGCGCTGTCCCTGCACTCCGCCGGGGCCTGGGCAGCCCCTGGACCCCTGCCTTGCAGGATTTTTGACATTTCCCAGGAGCACCCATGCAACCGGGTTCTGTGTTGGTGGACAAGAGATGTTCTGAAGCGTGTTGTGATATGTTTCCCTGCGTGCAGGGTTCTGTGTTGGTGGACTAGAGATGTTCTGAAGCGTGTTGTGATATGTTTCCCTGCGTGCAGGGTTCTGTGTTGGTGGACTAGAGATGTTCTGAAGCGTGTTGTGATATGTTTCCCTGCGTGCAGGGTTCTGTGTTGGTGGACAAGAGATGTTTCTGAAGCGTGTTGTGGACAAGAGATGTTCTGAAGCGTGTTGTGATCCTGCTTTCAGGATGTCCTGCAGGGTTCTGTGTTGGTGGACAAGAGATGTTCTGAAGCGTGTTGTGATGCCTTTCCCTGCGTGCAGGGTTCTGTGTTGGTGGACAAGAGATGTTCTGAAGCGTGTTGTGATGTTTTTCCCTGCGTGCAGGGTTCTGTGTTGGTGGACAAGAGATGTTCTGAAGCGTGTTGTGATGTGTTTCCCTGCGTGCAGGGTTCTGTGTTGGTGGACAAGAGATGTTCTGAAGCGTGTTGTGATGTGTTTCCCTGCGTGCAGGGTTCTGTGTTGGTGGACAAGAGATGTTCTGAAGCGTGTTGTGATGTGTTTCCCTGCGTGCAGGGTTCTGTGTTGGTGGACTAGAGATGTTCTGAAGCGTGTTGTGATGTGTTTTCCCTGCGTGCAGGGTTCTGTGTTGGTGGACTAGAGATGTTCTGAAGCGTGTTGTGATATGTTTCCCTGCGTGCAGGGTTCTGTGTTGGTGGACAAGAGATGTTCTGAAGCGTGTTGTGATATGTTTCCCTGCGTGCAGGGTTCTGTGTTGGTGGACAAGAGATGTTCTGAAGCGTGTTGTGATGTGTTTTCCCTGCGTGCAGGGTTCTGTGTTGGTGGACAAGAGATGTTCTGAAGCGTGTTGTGATGTGTTTCCCTGCGTGCAGGGTTCTGTGTTGGTGGACAAGAGATGTTCTGAAGCGTGTTGTGATGTGTTTCCCTGCGTGCAGGGTTCTGTGTTGGTGGACAAGAGATGTTCTGAAGCGTGTTGTGATGTGTTTTCCCTGCGTGCAGGGTTCTGTGTTGGTGGACAAGAGATGTTCTGAAGCGTGTTGTGATGTGTTTCCCTGCGTGCAGGGTTCTGTGTTGGTGGACAAGAGATGTTCTGAAGCGTGTTGTGATGTGTTTCCCTGCGTGCAGGGTTCTGTGTTGGTGGACAAGAGATGTTCTGAAGCGTGTTGTGATGTGTTTCCCTGCGTGCAGGCTTCCTGCTGTTTATCCGCGGTGCGGTGCAGTACGTCAGAGTCAAGTACGAGTGGACCCAACTCAACAGCCGCGTGCGTCACTACCGCCTCTTCTAGGAAGGAACTCCCACTCCTTTTTTTCAGGGCTCCCAATAGGCCATGTGCGGCCAGTAGGGGTGAAAGTAGTTAGGCATCCTCCTGAAATCAGGATTGAAAAAGCTGATAGAAAGAGTCTTCAGGATTGGCCATCTTGTCATCCAGAACCACTGGTCTTATAAAATCAAACATTTCTGAACAAAATTATATGGCAGATTAAAACAAGAAATGATAGATAAGCAATTTCTAGCCCCCCCCACACACACACAACACACACACATCCTGTATGCACACAGACACCACACATATTGGAAATTATATTTTTAATGTGGTCACCTTTTCAGGGTTGGGAAGATTCAGAGAACATTGAAACGTGTCATTTTGAGGATTGAGAGAATGTTTTACTTTCATCCATGCGTGAGCGGCCCAACCTTGAATGTCACTGAGTTGAAACTAGAGAGTTTGACATGACTAGGGGCAAAACATGCAGGCAGTTTTGTGGTCTGGTCTGCAATGAGCAACTTAGGATGCGGATTTGACTGCCATATGAACGCCCGTGGACAATACCCTGTTGCTAGTGATTCTGTGGATTTCAGTGAAAATTGAAATTTATAGTTGAGGGTGAAATGTTGGCAGTCATTTGTTCAGGAACTCCCAAATTTTAGTGATTCTGAGGATTTCAATGAAAATTGAAAATGAAATTGAGAGATTGAGAGAAAAATGTTATTTTAAGGTGTAAAAGGGGTGGAAAAAAGATCAACTAGAATTGAACAGCATGATTTTTATTGTTGTTGTTGACAACTTTGTTTTGATTCTAAACTAGTTGGTGTTCTGACATCCAAAATCGATATTGCACACCAATAATTCAACAAGATTGATAAGGGATACCAGAATCCTCCCTGAATTTCAGGGATATTTTGGATATTTTTATATAAAAATAAAAAACTGAAACAGACTGCAACGTCACTGGAACATATACAACAAACAAACAACTACACGACAAGTGTAAAGTGACGTTATTTTATTCACAAAACACAAAGCAAAACTACTGGATATTTCGGCGAATGCGCCTTTAACAACACAGACAAACAAGAAAACAGCAAACAGCAAAAGGAGCAAAAAGCAGGCAACAAAAGGAGCAAACCATCAAGATATAAAACCAATGCTTCCCCTCTACAGTCCAATGCATAAACGATGATTTCTAAGATAATGTCAGCTGCTTGTCGTTGGGAGCCCTGGTTGTTGGGGTCACGGCATTGCCTGCCTGCCCTGGCTGCTTGTACAGATTGGCTTCTCTCCATTTCTTTTATTGACTGTGATTTTAATGATTCAATCACGTGTGACCCAGCACTACGAAAGGGACATTAAGTGTCAAAATGACCATTCTGAGAACATTATACACTTGAAAACTTCAGACAATTCCTGTTCTGATACGAGAACCATTCTTCTGTCTTCTTCCGTTCCAGAGTTAGGAGCATTTAAAGTTGGTAGGGTGAGCAGTGGCCATTTTGAGAAAACACAGTCTGAAGTCTAGCCTAGCTGAAGCAAATGCGTTGACCTACTCCTTTTAAAGCACTTAAAAGACCATTTAGAGACTATATTAAAAATTATCCTTTATATACATGAAACATAAAATGTAAGAGAACACGAAAATACCCATAACTCAAAGTTGACAACAAATGATATTTTCAAGCCTGTTGTTATAAACTAGCCCAGCGACTTAACGTCCCTTTCATGGTGCTGGGTCACATATATATTTTTGTTTGTCTTGCTTGGAATAATTTGCTATGTTCGCTTGGTTCTGGGATTGCAAAGAATGTTATTTCATGGGTTCGACTCTCCAAAATGAAAACAAACCACTGAAAGTTAAGGGTCCAAGGGCCACCCAGGGCCCCGGCGAGGTACAGGGGCAGAGCCCCGTTAAAGAATTCAGGGGGACAACTCTAGCTAGAGAGAGAGATTACGAGACAGACAGACAGTTAAAATGATGGACTGAGAATGTTTGAGTCCGTTAAGCCTTGGAAAATAATTACATTGCCTTTGAAAACAATATGGCATCACCATGCTGTTTTCAAGATTCCCCGAGAGAGACTTCCGGGACAGAACAACCAAGTTCAAAAACGCCCCAAATCGCTTGTGGTCAACCTTTTTTGGATGAATTGTTTAACAAAAATGAAGTTCAGTTTTTGGTAAGAATAAAAAACACTGACATTAGTGAAAGTGAAAGAGTTGCACCCATGATGTTGTGGCGACTGTGGCAGTGAAACAGTTTGGAGTGACAATTGAAGGCAATATAACTAGCGCGCTATGCTTTGTCTGCCCCCCCCCTCTTCCCGCGCTTCACCCTCGTTTCCCGCAAGATTCCATCTTCTGTTTGGTATCTCCTTTCCAAGCGGATTTCAAAATTACAATTTGTATCCAGCCAAAGGTGTATGGTCCATCATACTTTTGTTGTTGTTTTGAAAGGTGATAGACAATTCAATCTTGATATTGCAATGTTCCCACTCTCTCTCCCCTACATCACACCTATGAATATCTATCTCCCATTCCTCCACCGTAAAAAAACTTATTGTACTTACTGCGCTGAAGTTTGGAAATCGGCATTGAAGGTAAGGGGTGTGTATGATGTTGCCACACGGGGAGCTGGTGTGTCTGTTGCACTGTCAATTGTGTTCAACTTTGCGCTTTTCTTTGTCAAACACAACAGTTGCATAATTTTGGTGAAGATTATGCGCACAATGGTGAAGTGAATGTAGAAGCTGACAGCGGTGCCTTTCTGCATGGTTTTTCATTGTCTCCAAAATCCCCAGTCCAGTCCCCCAATTATTTATTTGTTGTCACTACCCCGGTAATTGTGCTTGATAAATGCTTAGTAGATTTCCTTGTATTTATGTTTTAGCTTGCTGAAGAAAATAAGTAGTACTTTTTTTTAATAACGTGTCTCACTTTATGAAAAATGGCTACTCTATGTCTTAATAACGTGTCTCACTTTATGAAAAATGGCTACTCTATGTCTTAATAACGTGTCTCACTTTATGAAAAATGGCTACTCTATGTCAATACTTTTACCGTTGTAAAATAAAGGTTCATTATCATTATCATCTTTCTGCTGGAATTGGTATCTGTGATGTTGACACCAACAACTTGTAAGGTAGCCGTTAGTATTTTTGTGTGTGTGTTCCTGCGATGAACCAACTTTCATAATTTTTTAAGTGGTTTTTTTTAGTCAACTTTTGGTAAATGGAAGTCGTGCATGCTGATGCCTTGTAAGATGACAAGCTGGATTTCTTGTCCAAATTTTTCTCGAAACGTGACGAGCGGGTCTTAGATTTTGTCGTGTGCTCCTCTTTTGCAATTTTTGTCCCCTTTTCTTCATTGAAACGTTGTGATTAAATTTAGTCTGTGGCTTGTTGTATAATAACCCTTTGATGCATTTGATAAAGAAATGGTTTAATTCTGATCTAGAAATTATTATTAGTATTTTGCTTATTAAGTTTGGTGTCACTTTTTTGCGTTTTGTGTTGGGTTGAGGTGCTTTTTTGTGTGTGACCAGAGTAAAGTTTTAAGGTGCCATTACTAGCTAAGCATTCTTGCTTGTTGATCTCGTTTAACCTTATTTAAAGTCTTGATAACTTCACCATTGGACTTCCCAAAAATAAAATAAATTTTTTTTGTCTGCTTCGCTGCGATTCACGGAATAAAAAGACCGTTGCTGAAAACATTGTGAACGTCTTATTCTTAAGATAAAGATTTGTAAAGGATTTATCGCCTTTAAACGTCCATTGAACTTTTGAATCGTTTGAATGTTGGTTCATTTTTGCTATATTTCTTTCAATTTTCTTTTTAGCCAAAAAAATGATTAAAAAACTGCAGATGGATTTAAGAAAGAAAAACGTTTCTTGAATCTGTGATAGGACATTGTCATAGAAATCATCTATTCACAAATTGAGTTAAACAGAATCATGCTTCTTTTGTAGGATTGTTTTGTTGTTGTTGTTAATATTTCTTTTTTTTCTTTTTTTTTGCAATTTCTAAAGTATACTGATATGATGAAAGTCTTGTATAAACTCTGTGCTCATCATAGTTTTGGACTATTACATAAAGGTTTAGCTTTATTGATGCTTTCTATTTTTACATTACCTTTGTCAGACATTAGGTCCATTTGCTTTGATTGATGTTTGTTGCATTTGCATGCGAGTGTGGGTTGTGTCCGTGTGTGTATGTGTGTGCGCATTCCTGTGTCAATGTGTGTGCATGCAAGTGTTCAGAAGGAGAACAATCGGTACAAAACTTGCGTACTGTTGAATTATTTCCCTTTGAAAAACTATCTTCCTCAACGCCATATATTAGTCTTAAAACAAAAGTGAAGATTGCTCTTGAGATAAAGATCTCTATCCTTGAGAGGTACTATGTCAGTAAGTCTCCCCTACTTATTATTTCTTTTTCCGACGCTTTACTGAGTTAGAAGTGCTGTAGGGTTGAAAGTAAAACGCTGCTATGCAGGGACATGCATGTGTAACCTGTGCAAGACACAGCAACCAAACGCCTCGTTCAGCAATCAAAAGTGAACTCTTTATTTCTAAAGTATGACGCATGGACAAAATCATAACATCAAGCAATACATAAACAATCCGTGTTCTGCTATTTCTTTATATATGCATCATTCTTTCATTTAATAAATTAAATCTCCCTGATCTCTACCTTCCAGGCATTAACGCCACACTTTCTCAACAAATTCACAGTCAACTTATGATAGTTTTATCGTTTTTGATAAATTCTTAATAAACGTATGATAACCAAACTTTCTCAACCAGTTACTAATACTTGAAATAAACCCTAAAAGATTTCATATTCACTTCAGTTTCCTTTCGTCCCAGTTTTCTGTGCTATTAGCCTAACCCTCCTAAGTTATACTCTCACCTGTGCAAGACGCAGCAACCAAGCGCCTCGTTCAGCAATCAAAGGTGAACTGAAGGCGAAACTGGTAGCTGCAATAAATATCCTTGCCGTGAGTTCGAATTAATTTGTTTCCAGTCCCGAAAAAGCTTGCACCATGCACTATCTATGTTCAACCTGTTCAGAAGTGAGTTGTTTTTTTGCTTTTCATACATGTCGTTCAACCATGCATAGACTGAATGATAACGTAACAAGATTTCACATGCAGGGACATACAGGCAGGGAGGGACATACACACAGTGATTCTCTTTCTCTCTTTATGAACATTACAGTTGAAAGTTTTCCTTGCATAGACTGAATGATAACGTAACAAGATTTCACATGCAGGGACATACAGGCAGGGAGGGACATACACACAGTGATTCTCTTTCTCTCTTTATGAACATTACAGTTGAAAGTTTTCCTTGCATAGACTGAATGATAACGTAACAAGATTTCACATGCAAGGACATACAGGCAGGGAGGGACATACACACACTGATTCTCTTTCTCTCTTTATGAACATTACAGTTGAAAGTTTTCCTTGCATAGACTGAATGATAATGTAACAAGATTTCACATGCAAGGACATACAGGCAGGGAGGGACATACACACAGTGATTCTCTTTCTCTCTTTATGAACATTACAGTTGAAAGTTTTCCTTGCATAGACTGAATGATAACGTAACAAGATTTCACATGCAGGGACATACAGGCAGGGAGGGACATACACACAGTGATTCTCTTTCTCTCTTTATGAACATTACAGTTGAAAGTTTTCCTTGCATAGACTGAATGATAACGTAACAAGATTTCACATGCAGGGACATACAGGCAGGGAGGGACATACACACAGTGATTCTCTTTCTCTCTTTATGAACATTACAGTTGAAAGTTTTCCTTGCATAGACTGAATGATAACGTAACAAGATTTCACATGCAAGGACATACAGGCAGGGAGGGACATACACACAGTGATTCTCTTTCTCTCTTTATGAACATTACCGTTGAAAGTTCTGTATCATTACAAGTGCACATACATGTCTTCATGTTGAAAAACACTATGTTATGAATGTCTTCTGTTCATTGATGCTTTTTTAAGAGAGACCAGGTAGAATGGAAGTTTTAAAGCGTATGGTTTTAATAAACGGAAAACGTCAAAAACTGTTCTTGTTGAAATTGTAGTTTGAATGAATCGTGAAATATTGTATTTGATAACGTTTGTTTTCTCTGTTGAATTTACATAAAATGAAATATGAAAGAAAAAAGGAAAAAATCCATGCTCTCTCTCTCTCTCTCGCTCTCTCTCTCTCTCTCTCTCTCTCTCTCTCTCCATGTACACACTCACAATCTATTCACATATGTGACACGTTCATGAGAAAACCAGACATAATGGAATGTTGGCATAAATTGATATTTAAATTTTTTCATGGTGGAGCAAAGATTCCTTGTTAATACACAGAAAACCGAATTGAGTTATCTTGTTGAGTTTTTATTTTATAATTATTTGAAGTTTGGCATTCGAAATAGAACATTTGCAGAAATCGGGCATAGACAGATACAATTTTGCCTCTTTGTTTCTATTGACTTGATTTAGAAAACGATCAAATAAACAAAAGAAATCATTCAAAATTGTCTTTCATGTTGTGGATGCTAGGTAGAACACATAAAAATAGACATAAATATAACATGAAAGACAATTTTGAATGATTTCTTTGTTTATTTGATCGTTTTCTAAATTGAGTCAATCGATACCCTAAATAGAAAATTGATATTTTGGGGGTTGTTTATTTTTGGCTTTTGCTCAAAACATTCTGAGCGACTTATACAGTAGGTTTTTCCCCATGCACCATCACATATATATTTTCATAATAAATCTTTACAAAATGCTTCATGTTGGCAGATAAGAGTGCGACAGGAATGCAACATACTGCTGGAAGGATGATTTTTTCAGAGTTGTTAAAGAAGGCGCAAGTACCGTATATTTTATGGACTACTAGCGCAACGCCGAGTACCAGTACGCCTAGTAACGGTAACGCCTAGTAAACGGTAACGCCAAGTACTGGTAACGCTGAGTACAGCAAATTTGAAGCGATTTGGTAAAGAAACGGTGGAGTTATAAGGCCCCGTTTCGCGTTGGGGCGCTGCTCTGAGAGTGATGCGCTCTCCCTAGTAACGGTAACGCCATTGTTACTGAAGTAACGCTGAGTACAGCAAAATTTGAAGCGATTTGTTTAAGAAACGGTGGAGTTATAAGGCCCCTGTTTCCTGTTGGCGCTGCTGTGAGAGTGACATGCTCTCCCGATTCTCTTCAAATTTGCAGCCAGGCTTTGACCCGGTGACAGCAAGCCTTACAGCAAAATTTGACGCGATTCGGTTTAAAAAAAACCGGCGGAGTTATAAGGCCCGTTTTTGCATCATGCTGCTGTTATGCGCCTAAGTAATCGATTCGCTTCCAGTTTGGCACACCGATAGTCCCGGGTCCCGGTCATCTTCCTGCCAAATTCGACAGGCACTCGGCCCAGAACACCGCCGTAGATACGGGTGCCGAGAGGCCGGCGGATGCGAGTTTCGCGCATTTGCAAAACCGCGCAAAATGACACGGCCGCAGTGAGCGATTGCAGTTGCCATCGCCACGTTAGGGGCTCACATAGAAAATTTGAAGCTATTCGGTCGAAAAACGGCGGAGTTATAAGGCCCTGTTTCGTGTTATAAGACACAGACACCACACACGGGACACTTGCCAAATTACTATAGTTATGAGGCAATACTTTTCTCTAGACTGAGACTCCTGCGCCTTATAATGTGACTGATAATATAGTAAGAAACTATAATAACAAAATCTGAATGTTGTGTCCAATTTGGTTTGGTGTGCTTGTGGTTTTATAATCGGGTGTGCTCTTGGAAGTCCGTAAACTACGGTATTTGGTAAAAGATTTGTATGCAAAGTGGTTCTGTCAGATTGTATCCTCCCACAGATCCTCACGTACGATGGACATTTCTTTCCTCCTCATCGTTACGCCATAGCTGCCGGACCATTCCCAGGGTTTGTGCATGTGGGTGTGCTTGAAGCCTGAATTCAGGCAATTTAATGCTGGCTCAGGCAGTGGTCTGCCTGAAGACGGGGCTCTGCTCATGCCAATTTTGCTCTGAAACTGACCAATGATGGGAAGTTCTGGCAAACGCTTTGGTCACCACATGTATTCCATGGTTAGTTCGGCGTTTACCAGTTTTCCTATTTCCAGCCAAAATATCGGTTTTCCTATTTGCCAAGTCAACATAACCGGTTTTCCGATTTCCAGCCAAATACCGTTTCCTATTTCCAGCCAAAATACCGGTTTTCCTATTTCCAGCCAAAATACCGGTTTTCCTATTTTCAAAGGAAAATTCCTAGTTCTAAAATTTGACACAAAACAACAAAAATTTTCGTCATGTACATGTTGGATTTTTTTAAAAAATCCCACACTTCAGGTTTGTGAACAGTGTTTTCCATCTAGGAAACCAATGTTCGACACCTGACCAGTGTGATTTTTTAAAAATCCTACATGTACATGACAGATTTTGTTTGTTTTTGTGTCAAATTTTAGAACTTGAATTTTTCCTTTGGAAAAATAGGAAAAACCGTACTTTGGTCTTGGAAAATAGTAAAACCGGTATTTTGGCTGGAAATAGGAAACCGGTATGTTTGTGGAATGGAAACCGTATTTTGGCTGGACTAGGAAACTGGTAAACCTGAAAACGGAATGCTGTGGTGACAAAGCGTTGCCAAACTTCCCATCATTGGTCAGTTTCGAGCAAAATTGGCATGAGCAGCGCCTCCGTCTTCAGGCAGACCCACTGCCTGCCGCATCAACTGCCTGAATTCATGCTTCAGGCACAGCCACAAGCACCCATGGGAATTGTCGGCAGCTATGCGTAACGATGATGAGAAAGAAATGTCCATCGTACGTGAGGATCTGTGGGGGATAACATCTGACCCCAGTTGCATACAAATCTTTTACGCAATACCGTAAAAAACAACAAAAAGTTTTTACGGACTACAAGGCACACCCGATTAAAACACACCACCCCAATATACCACAACATTCAGATTTTGTTATGAAGTTTTCTTACTATATTATCATCAATTTAAAGGTGCAAAGGGGTCTCAGTCTAGAGAAAAGTATGGCCTCATCATATAGTAGTTGGCAAGTGTCCCGTGTGTGTGTCTGTGTCTGAGACACGAACACGGCCTTATACTCGCCGTTTTTCGACCGAATCTCTTCAAATTGGGCTGTGATCCCTCACGGGGCGATGGCAACGGCAACAGAGGGGCCGTGTCATTTGCGCGGTTTCGCAAATGCGCGAAACGCGCATCCGCCGGCCTCTCGGCGCCCGTATCTCCGGCGTTTCTGGGCCGATTGCCTTCGAATTTTGGCAGGAAGTGACCGGGCCGGGACTATCCTTGTCCAAACCGGCAGCGCGTCCATGTACTTAGGCGCATAACGCATCATGATGCAAAACTGGCCGTTTACCTCAGCCGGTTTTTAACCTAATCGCGTCAAATTTGCTGTCAGTGCTTGCTGTCACCGGGGCAAAGCCTGGCAGCACATTTGAAGAACATCGGTAGAGCGCGTCATCTCTCAAGCAGCGCCACGGAACGGGCTTTATAACTTCTGCCGTTTCTTAACGAAATCGATTCAAATTTGCTGTCTCAGCGTTACCAGTACTTGGCCTTCCGTTACTAGGGAGAGGCAATCACTCTCGGAGAGCACGCCAACGCGAAACGGGGCCTTATCCTCCACCGTTTTCTTACCAATCGCTTCACATTTGCTGTACGCAGCTTACCAATACTTGGCATTACCGTTACTGAGGCCGTTTACCGTTTACTAGCGTTACTGGTATCGGCGTTGCGCTAGTAGTCCTAAAATACGGTACTTGCCTTCTTACACTCTGAAAAAATCATCCTTCCAGCAGTATGTTTTGCATTCCTACACTCTTGTCTGCCAACATGGCATTTTTTCAAGATTATTAGGAAAATAGTATATGATGGTGATATGGGGAAAACCTACATAATAAGTCACTCCAGAATGTTTTGAGCAAAAGCCAAAAAAAACAACCCCCAAAATATCAATTTTCATTTAGGGTCATCGATTGACTCAATTTAGAACGGTCAAATAAACAAAGAAATCATTCGAAATTGGTCTTTCATGTTATTTTATGTCTATTTTTATGTGTTCTAACCAGCATCCACAACATGAAAGACAATTTTGAATGCTTTCTTTGTTTATTTGATCGTTTCTAAATTGAGTCAATAGAAACAAGAGGCGAAATTGTAGTCTGCTATGCCCGATTTAGCAACTGTTCTATTCAAATGCCAACTTCAAATATGATAAATAAAACTCACAAATAACTCAGTTTTGGTTTTCTGTGTATAAAGAATCTTTGCTCCACCAGGAAAATTTAAATAGCAATTTAGCCAACATTCCATTGTGTCTGGTTTTCTCATGGAATGTTCACATATGTGAATAGATTGTGAGTGTGTACATGGAGAAGAGAGAGAGAGAGAGATAGAGATAGAGAGAGAGAGAGAGAGAGATGATTTTTCTTTTTTCTTTCATTCATTTTATGTAACTTCCACAGAGAAAACCAACGTTATCAATACGATATTTCCGATTCATTCAAACTACAATTTCACAAGAACAGTTTTTGACGTTTTCCGTTTATTAAAAACAATACGCTTTAAACTTCCATTCTACCTGGTCTTTCTTAAAAAAGCATCAATGAATAGAAGATATTCGTAACATAAGTTTCTTCAAATGAAGAAATGTATGTGCACTTTTAATGAACCAGAACTTTCAACGGTAATGTTCATAAAGAGAGAATGAGAATCACTGTGTGTATGTCCCTCCTCTGCCTGTATTCCTTTCATTGAATCTTGTTAAGTTCTCATTCAGTCTATGCAAGGAAAGTCTTTCAACTGTAAATGTTTCATAAAGGATGAAAGAGAAATCACTGTGTGTATGTCCCTCCCCTGCCTGTATTCCCTGCATATGAAATCTTTGTTACGTTATCATTCAGTCTATGCAAGGAAAACTTTCAACTGTATGTTCATAAAGAGAGAACTGAGAATCACTGTGTGTATTCCCTGCCCTGCCTGTATGTCCCTGCATGTGAAATCTTGTTTACGTTATCATTCGTTCTATGCAAGGAAAACTTTTCAACTGTAATTTCATAAAGAGAGAAAGAGAATCACTGTGTGGTAATGTCCCTCCCTCCCTGTATGTCCTTGCATGTGAATCTTGTTACATTATCATTTCAGTCAATTCGAGGAAACTTTCAACTGTAATGTTCATAAAGAGAGAAAGATAATCACTGTGTGTCTGCCCCTCCCTGCCCTGTATTTCCTTGCATGTGAATCTTGTTACATTTATCATTCAGTCCTATCAAGGAAATACTTTCAACTGTAATGTTCATAGAGAAAGAAGAATCACTGTGTTATGCCCCTGCCTGCCTGTATGTCCCCTGCATTTGAATCTGTTTACGTTCTCATCAGGTCTATGCAATGAAAACTTCAACTGTTACTGTTTCCTAATAGAGAGAAAGTTAGAATCACTGTGTGTATGTCCACCTCCTGCCTGTATGTCCCTGCCTGTCAAATCTTGTTACGTTATCATTCAGCTATGCATGTTGAAACGCATGTATGAAAGCAAAAACGCGACTCACTTCTGAACGGTTGAACATAGATAGGCATGGTGCAAAGCTTTTTTCGGGACTGGAACAAATTTAATTCGAACTCACGGCATGGATATTTATGCAGCTACCAATTTCGCCTTGTTTGACCTTGAGTTGCTGAAACGAGGCGCTTGGTTGCTGCGTCTGCACGTGAGAGTAATAACTATTAGGGTTGGCTAATCGCACAGAAACCTTGGACGAAAGGAAACTGAAGTTGAATATGCATCTTTTAGGGTTTATTCAAGTATTAGTAACTGGTTGAGAAAGTTTGGTTATCAGACGTTTATTAAGAATTTATCAAAACGATAAAACTATCATAAGTTGACTGTGATTTGTTGAGAAAGTGGGGCGTTAAAGTGCCTGAAGGTAGAGATCAGGGTATTAATTTATTAATGATCTGGGTGGGTGTGTATGGTGCATGTGTGAATAAATAGCAGAACGGATTGTTTATGTATTGCTTGATGTTAGATCTTGTCCATGCGTCATACTTTAGAATACGAGTTCCCTTTGATTGCTGAGGCGAGGCGTTTGGTTGCGTGTCTGGCACAGGTTACACATGCATGTCCCTGCATAGCAGCGTTTACTTTTTCAACCCTACAGCACTTCTACTCAGTAAGCGTCGGAAAAATAATAATAAGTAGGGAGACTTACTGACATAGTACCTCTCAAATGATAGAGATCTTTATCTCAAGAGCAATCTTCACTTTTGTTTTAAGACTAATCTATGGCGTTGAGGAGAAGTTTTTCAAAGGGGAATAATTCAACAGTACGCAGTTTTTGTACCGATTGTTCTCCTTCTGAACACATTGATGCCACACACAATTGACACAGTAATGCGCACACACATACAAACACACGGACACACCCACACTCTCATGCAAATGCAACAACATCAATCAAAGCAAATGGACCTAATGTCTGAAAAGGTAATGTAAAATAGAAAGCAATCAAATTAAATCTAAACCGTTATGTACTAGTCCCCAAACTATGATGACACAGGTTTATATAGAAGACCTTCAATCATATCAGTACTCACTTTTAGAAATTGCAAAAAAAAAGAAAAAAAGAAATATTAAACTACAACACAAAACAATCTACAAAAGAAGCATGATTCTGTTTAACTCAATTTGTGATAGATGATTTCTATGCAATTTTGTCCTATCACAGATTCAAGAAACCTTTTTTCTTTCTTAAATCCATCTGCATGTTTTTAATCATTTTTTTGCTAAAAAGAAATTGAAAGAAATATAGCAAAAATGAACCAACTTCAAACGATTTCAAAAGGTCAATGACGTTTAAAGGCGATAAATTCCTTATATACAAATCTTCATCTTAAGAATAAGACGTTTCACAATGTTTTCAGCAACGTCTTTTTATTCCGTGAATCGCAGCGAAGCAGACAAAAAAAGTTTATTTTTATTTTTGGGAAGTCCATGTGAAGTTTATCAAGACTTTTAACTAGGTTAAACTAGATCAGCAAGCAGAATGCTTAGCTGGTCATGGCACCTTAAAACTTTACTCTGGTTCACAAACACAAAAAGCACCTCAACCCAACACAAACGCAAAAAAGTGACACCAAACTAATAAGCAAAATACTAATATAATTTCTAGATCAGATTAAACCATTTCTTTATCAAATTGCATCAAAGGGTTATTAAAGACAACAAGCCACGACTAACATTTAATCACACCGTTTCAATGAAGAAAGGGACAAAAATTGCAAAAGGGAAGCACATACAAAATCTAGACCCGCTCGTCACGTTTCGAGAAAAATTTGGACAAGAAATCCCGCTTGTCAGCTTACAAGGCATCAGCATGCACGACTTTCCATTTACCAAAATTGACTAAAAAAACCACTTAAAAAATTATGAAAAGTTGGTTCATCGCCGGAACCACACACAAAAATACTAACGGCTACCTTCCAAGTTGTTTGGTGTCAACATCACAGATACCAAGTTCCAGCAGAAAGAGTGATACTGATAATGACCCTTTATTTTACAACGGTAAAAGTATTGACATAGAGTAGCCATTTTTCATAAGTGAGACACTTTATTAAGACATAGAGTAGCCATTGTTCATAAAGTGGACACGTTATTACGACATAGAGTAGCCATTTTTCCTAAAGTGAGCACGTTATTAAAAAAACAAAAAAAGGTACTACATTAGTTTTTCTTCAGCAAGCTAAAAACATAAATACGAGGAAATCTACACATTTATCAGCCCAATTACCGGGGTAGTGACACAAATAAATAATTGGGGACTGGACTGGATTTTGGAGACATGAAAAACCATGCAAGAAGGCACCGCTTGTCAGCTTCTACATTCCTTCACCACTTGTGCGCATAATCTCACCAAATTATGCAACTGTTGTGTTTGACAAAGAAAAAGCGCAAAGTTGGAACACAATTGACAGGCAACATACACACCGGCTCCCCGTGTGGCAACATCATACAACACCCCTTACCCTTCAATGCCGATTTCCAAACTTCAGCGCAGTACGTACAATAAGTTTTTTTACGGTGGAGGGCATGGGAATAGATATTCATAGGTGTGATTGGGAGAGAGAGTGGGAACATTGCAATTATCAGGAGATTGAATTGTCATATCACCTTATCAAAACAACAACAAAAAGTATGATGGACCATACACCTTTGGCTGGATACAATGTAATTTTGCAATCCGCTTGGGAAAGGAATACCAAACAGAAGATTGAATTTTGCGGGAAACAGGTGAAGCGCGGGGAAGGGGGGGGCAGACAAGCACTAGCGCCTAGTTTATATTGGGCCTTCAATTGTTCACTCCAAAAACTGTTTTCACTGCCGACGTCCGCCGACAACTCATGGTGCAACTCTTTCACTTCACTAGTCAGTGGTTTTTTTTTATTCTTAACCAAAAACCTGACCTTCATTTTTTGTTAAACATTCATCCGAAAAAAGGTTGACCACAAGCGATTGGAGGCGTTTAGAACTTGTTGTTTTCTGTCCCCGGAAGGCTCTCTCGTGGAATTCTTGAAAACAGCATAACATGCCATATTGTTTTCAAAGGTCAATGTAATTATATTTCCAAGTCTTTAAACGGACTCAAACATTCTCGTCCATCTTTAACTGTCTGTCTGTTCCGTAATCTCTCTCTCCTAGCTAGTTTGGTCCCCCTGATTATTTAACGGGCCTCTGCCTCCTGTACTCGCCGGGGCCCTGGGTGGCCTTGGACCCCTTAACTTTCAGTGGGTTTGTTTTCATTTTGGAAGTCGACCCATGAAATAACTTCGTTTGCAATCCCAGAACCAGCAACATAGCAATTATTTCCAATCAAGACAAACAAAAATATCAGTGACCCAGCACCTAAAGGGACGTTACGTCTCTGGGCTAGTTTATAACAACAGGCCTATGAAAATATCATTTGTTGGTCAACTTTGAGTTATGGGTATTTTTCGTGTTCTCCTTCATTTTCTGATTTCATGTATATACAGGATCTTTTTATATGTCTCTAAATGGTCCTTTTAAGTGCTTTAAAGGAGTAGGTCGCCGCTTTGCTTCACTAGGCTAGACTTCAGGACTGTGTTTTCTCAAAATGGCCACTGCTCACCCTACCAACTTTAAATGCTCCTAACTCTGGAACGGAAGAAGACAGAAGAATGTTCTCGTATCAGAACAGGAATTGTCCTGAAGTTTTTCAAGTGTATAATGTTCTCATAATGGCCATTTTGACACTTAATGTCCTTTCGTAGTGCTGGTCACACGGGATTGATCATTAAAATCACATCAATAAAAGAAAATGGAGAGAAGCCAATCGTACAAGCAGCCAGGGCAGAACGCACCTCCACCCCCGCCCCACCCCCAACGCAGGCATGCCGTGACCCAACAACCCAGGGCTTCCCAACGACAAGCACTGACATTTATCTAGAATCATCGTTTATGCATTGGACTGTAGAGGGGGAGCATTGGTTTTATATCTTGATGGTTTGCTCCTTTTGTTGCCTGCTTTTTGCTCCTTTTGCTGTTTGCTGTTTTCTTGTTTGTCTGTTTGTTAAAGGCGCATTCGCCGAAATATCCGTAGTTTTTGGCTTTTGTTTTGTGAATAAAATAACGTCACTTTTACACTTGTCCGTGTAGTTGTTTGTATGTTGGATGTTCGACAGTGACGTTGCAGTCTGTTTTCGTTTTTATTTTTATATAAACATATCCAAAATATCCCTGAAATTCAGGGAGGATTCCTGGTATCCCTTATCAATCTTGTTGAATTTATTGGTGGTGCAATATCGATTTTGGATGTCAGCACACCAACCTTTTAGAATCAAAACAAAGTTGTCAACAACAACAATAAAAATCATGCTGTTCAATTCTAGTTTGATCTTTTTTCCACGCCTCTTTTACACCTTAAAATAACATATTTTCTCTCAATTGCTCTCAAGTTCATTTTCAATTTTCATTGAAAATCCTCAGAATCACTAAAATTTGGGAGTTCCTGCACAATGACTGCCAACATTTTCACCCTTCACTGTAAATTTCAATTTCACATCACACTGAAATCCACACACAGAAGCA
>CM065691.1:60266670-60304170 GCA_017654935.2 Phymorhynchus buccinoides
AAACACACTAACAAGGACACACACTGACACACCACGTACAGCCCATCATGGAGCATTCTCCCTGACAAACACACTAACAAGGACACACACTGACACACCACGTACAGCCCATCATGGAGCATTCTCCCTGACAAACACACTAACAAGGACACACACTGACACACCACGTACAGCCCATCATGGAGCATTCTCCCTGACAAACACACTAACAAGGACACACACTGACACACCACGTACAGCCCATCATGGAGCATTCTCCCTGACAAACACACTAACAAGGACACACACTGACACACCACGTACAGCCCATCATACAGTGGAGCATTCTCCCTGACAAACACACTAACAAGGACACACACTGACACACCACGTACAGCCCATCATGTGGAGCATTCTCCCTGACAAACACACTAACAAGGACACACACTGACACACCACAGTACATTCTCCCTGCAAACCATCACTGGAGCATTGGAGCTCCCTGACAAACACACTAACAAGGACACACACTGACACACCACGTACAGCCCATCATGGAGCATTCTCCCTGACAAACACACTAACAAGGACACACACTGACACACCACGTACAGCCCATCATGTGGAGCATTCTCCCTGACAAACACACTAACAAGGACACACACTGACACACCACGTACAGCCCATCATGGAGCATTCTCCCTGACAAACACACTAACAAGGACACACACTGACACACCACGTACAGCCCATCATGGAGCATTCTCCCTGACAAACACACTAACAAGGACACACACTGACACACCACGTACAGCCCATCATGTGGAGCATTCTCCCTGACAAACACACTAACAAGGACACACACTGACACACCACGTACAGCCCATCGTACAGCCCATCATGGAGCATTCTCCCTGACAAACACACTAACAAGGACACACACTGACACACCACGTACAGCCCATCATGTGGAGCATTCTCCCTGACAAACACACTAACAAGGACACACACTGACACACCACGTACAGCCCATCATGGAGCATTCTCCCTGACAAACACACTAACAAGGACACACACTGACACACCACGTACAGCCCATCATGTGGAGCATTCTCCCTGACAAACACACTAACAAGGACACACACTGACACACCACGTACAGCCCATCATGTGGAGCATTCTCCCTGACAAACACACTAACAAGGACACACACTGACACACCACGTACAGCCCATCATGGAGCATTCTCCCTGACAAACACACTAACAAGGACACACACTGACACACCACGTACAGCCCATCATGGAGCATTCTCCCTGACAAACACACTAACAAGGACACACACTGACACACCACGTACAGCCCATCATGGAGCATTCTCCCTGACAAACACACTAACAAGGACACACACTGACACACCACGTACAGCCCATCATGGAGCATTCTCCCTGACAAACACACTAACAAGGACACACACTGACACACCACGTACAGCCCATCATGGAGCATTCTCCCTGACAAACACACTAACAAGGACACACACTGACACACCACGTACAGCCCATCATGGAGCATTCTCCCTGACAAACACACTAACAAGGACACACACTGACACACCACGTACAGCCCATCATGGAGCATTCTCCCTGACAAACACACTAACAAGGACACACACTGACACACCACGTACAGCCCATCATGTGGAGCATTCTCCCTGACAAACACACTAACAAGGACACACACTGACACACCACGTACAGCCCATCATGTGGAGCATTCTCCCTGACAAACACACTAACAAGGACACACACTGACACACCACGTACAGCCCATCATGGAGCATTCTCCCTGACAAACACACTAACAAGGACACACACTGACACACCACGTACAGCCCATCATGTGGAGCATTCTCCCTGACAAACACACTAACAAGGACACACACTGACACACCACGTACAGCCCATCATGGAGCATTCTCCCTGACAAACACACTAACAAGGACACACACTGACACACCACGTACAGCCCATCATGGAGCATTCTCCCTGACAAACACACTAACAAGGACACACACTGACACACCACGTACAGCCCATCATGTGGAGCATTCTCCCTGACAAACACACTAACAAGGACACACACTGACACACCACGTACAGCCCATCATGGAGCATTCTCCCTGACAAACACACTAACAAGGACACACACTGACACACCACGTACAGCCCATCATGTGGAGCATTCTCCCTGACAAACACACTAACAAGGACACACACTGACACACCACGTACAGCCCATCATGGAGCATTCTCCCTGACAAACACACTAACAAGGACACACACTGACACACCACGTACAGCCCATCATGGAGCATTCTCCCTGACAAACACACTAACAAGGACACACACTGACACACCACGTACAGCCCATCATGTGGAGCATTCTCCCTGACAAACACACTAACAAGGACACACACTGACACACCACGTACAGCCCATCATGGAGCATTCTCCCTGACAAACACACTAACAAGGACACACACTGACACACCACGTACAGCCCATCATGGAGCATTCTCCCTGACAAACACACTAACAAGGACACACACTGACACACCACGTACAGCCCATCATGTGGAGCATTCTCCCTGACAAACACACTAACAAGGACACACACTGACACACCACGTACAGCCCATCATGGAGCATTCTCCCTGACAAACACACTAACAAGGACACACACTGACACACCACGTACAGCCCATCATGGAGCATTCTCCCTGACAAACACACTAACAAGGACACACACTGACACACCACGTACAGCCCATCATGGAGCATTCTCCCTGACAAACACACTAACAAGGACACACACTGACACACCACGTACAGCCCATCATGGAGCATTCTCCCTGACAAACACACTAACAAGGACACACACTGACACACCACGTACAGCCCATCATGGAGCATTCTCCCTGACAAACACACTAACAAGGACACACACTGACACACCACGTACAGCCCATCATGGAGCATTCTCCCTGACAAACACACTCCCTGACACACCACGTACAGCCCATCATGGAGCATTCTCCCTGACAAACACACTAACAAGGACACACACTGACACACCACGTACAGCCCATCATGGAGCATTCTCCCTGACAAACACACTAACAAGGACACACACTGACACACCACGTACAGCCCATCATGTGGAGCATTCTCCCTGACAAACACACTAACAAGGACACACACTGACACACCACGTACAGCCCATCATGGAGCATTCTCCCTGACAAACACACTAACAAGGACACACACTGACACACCACGTACAGCCCATCATGTGGAGCATTCTCCCTGACAAACACACTAACAAGGACACACACTGACACACCACGTACAGCCCATCATGGAGCATTCTCCCTGACAAACACACTAACAAGGACACACACTGACACACCACGTACAGCCCATCATGTGGAGCATTCTCCCTGACAAACACACTAACAAGGACACACACTGACACACCACGTACAGCCCATCATGGAGCATTCTCCCTGACAAACACACTAACAAGGACACACACTGACACACCACGTACAGCCCATCATGGAGCATTCTCCCTGACAAACACACTAACAAGGACACACACTGACACACCACGTACAGCCCATCATGTGGAGCATTCTCCCTGACAAACACACTAACAAGGACACACACTGACACACCACGTACAGCCCATCATGGAGCATTCTCCCTGACAAACACACTAACAAGGACACACACTGACACACCACGTACAGCCCATCATGGAGCATTCTCCCTGACAAACACACTAACAAGGACACACACTGACACACCACGTACAGCCCATCATGTGGAGCATTCTCCCTGACAAACACACTAACAAGGACACACACTGACACACCACGTACAGCCCATCATGTGGAGCATTCTCCCTGACAAACACACTAACAAGGACACACACTGACACACCACGTACAGCCCATCATGGAGCATTCTCCCTGACAAACACACTAACAAGGACACACACTGACACACCACGTACAGCCCATCATGGAGCATTCTCCCTGACAAACACACTAACAAGGACACACACTGACACACCACGTACAGCCCATCATGGAGCATTCTCCCTGACAAACACACTAACAAGGACACACACTGACACACCACGTACAGCCCATCATGTGGAGCATTCTCCCTGACAAACACACTAACAAGGACACACACTGACACACCACGTACAGCCCATCATGGAGCATTCTCCCTGACAAACACACTAACAAGGACACACACTGACACACCACGTACAGCCCATCATGGAGCATTCTCCCTGACAAACACACTAACAAGGACACACACTGACACACCACGTACAGCCCATCATGGAGCATTCTCCCTGACAAACACACTAACAAGGACACACACTGACACACCACGTACAGCCCATCATGGAGCATTCTCCCTGACAAACACACTAACAAGGACACACACTGACACACCACGTACAGCCCATCATGTGGAGCATTCTCCCTGACAAACACACTAACAAGGACACACACTGACACACCACGTACAGTGGAGCATTCTCCCTGACAAACACACTAACAAGGACACACACTGACACACCATACAGTGGAGCATTCTCCCTGACAAACACACTAACAAGGACACACACTGACACACCACGTACAGCCCATCATGTGGAGCATTCTCCCTGACAAACACACTAACAAGGACACACACTGACACACCACGTACAGCCCATCATGGAGCATTCTCCCTGACAAACACACTAACAAGGACACACACTGACACACCACGTACAGCCCATCATGGAGCATTCTCCCTGACAAACACACTAACAAGGACACACACTGACACACCACGTACAGCCCATCATGGAGCATTCTCCCTGACAAACACACTAACAAGGACACACACTGACACACCATACAGCCCATCATGGAGCATTCTCCCTGACAAACACACTAACAAGGACACACACTGACACACCACGTACAGCCCATCATGGAGCATTCTCCCTGACAAACACACTAACAAGGACACACACTGACACACCACGTACAGCCCATCATGGAGCATTCTCCCTGACAAACACACTAACAAGGACACACACTGACACACCACGTACAGCCCATCATGGAGCATTCTCCCTGACAAACACACTAACAAGGACACACACTGACACACCACGTACAGCCCATCATGGAGCATTCTCCCTGACAAACACACTAACAAGGACACACACTGACACACCACGTACAGCCCATCATGTGGAGCATTCTCCCTGACAAACACACTAACAAGGACACACACTGACACACCACGTACAGCCCATCATGGAGCATTCTCCCTGACAAACACACTAACAAGGACACACACTGACACACCACGTACAGCCCATCATGTGGAGCATTCTCCCTGACAAACACACTAACAAGGACACACACTGACACACCACGTACAGCCCATCATGGAGCATTCTCCCTGACAAACACACTAACAAGGACACACACTGACACACCACGTACAGCCCATCATGGAGCATTCTCCCTGACAAACACACTAACAAGGACACACACTGACACACCACGTACAGCCCATCATGTGGAGCATTCTCCCTGACAAACACACTAACAAGGACACACACTGACACACCACGTACAGCCCATCATGTGGAGCATTCTCCCTGACAAACACACTAACAAGGACACACACTGACACACCACGTACAGCCCATCATGGAGCATTCTCCCTGACAAACACACTAACAAGGACACACACTGACACACCACGTACAGCCCATCATGTGGAGCATTCTCCCTGACAAACACACTAACAAGGACACACACTGACACACCACGTACAGCCCATCATGGAGCATTCTCCCTGACAAACACACTAACAAGGACACACACTGACACACCACGTACAGCCCATCATGGAGCATTCTCCCTGACAAACACACTAACAAGGACACACACTGACACACCACGTACAGCCCATCATGGAGCATTCTCCCTGACAAACACACTAACAAAACACACTGACACACCACGTACAGCCCATCACACATTCTCTGACTGACACACACACGTACAGACACCCATCATCATGAGCATTCTCCCTGACAAACACACTAACAAGGACACACACTGACACACCACGTACAGCCCATCATCATGGAGCATTCTCCCTGACAAACACACTAACAAGGACACACACTGACACACCACGTACAGCCCATCATGGAGCATTCTCCCTGACAAACACACTAACAAGGACACACACTGACACACCACGTACAGCCCATCATGGAGCATTCTCCCTGACAAACACACTAACAAGGACACACACTGACACACCACGTACAGCCCATCATGTGGAGCATTCTCCCTGACAAACACACTAACAAGGACACACACTGACACACCACGTACAGCCCATCATGGAGCATTCTCCCTGACAAACACACTAACAAGGACACACACTGACACACCACGTACAGCCCATCATGGAGCATTCTCCCTGACAAACACACTAACAAGGACACACACTGACACACCACGTACAGCCCATCATGGAGCATTCTCCCTGACAAACACACTAACAAGGACACACACTGACACACCACGTACAGCCCATCATGTGGAGCATTCTCCCTGACAAACACACTAACAAGGACACACACTGACACACCACGTACAGCCCATCATGGAGCATTCTCCCTGACAAACACACTAACAAGGACACACACTGACACACCACGTACAGCCCATCATGGAGCATTCTCCCTGACAAACACACTAACAAGGACACACACTGACACACCACGTACAGCCCATCATGGAGCATTCTCCCTGACAAACACACTAACAAGGACACACACTGACACACCACGTACAGCCCATCATGGAGCATTCTCCCTGACAAACACACTAACAAGGACACACACTGACACACCACGTACAGCCCATCATGGAGCATTCTCCCTGACAAACACACTAACAAGGACACACACTGACACACCACGTACAGCCCATCATGGAGCATTCTCCCTGACAAACACACTAACAAGGACACACACTGACACACCACGTACAGCCCATCATGGAGCATTCTCCCTGACAAACACACTAACAAGGACACACACTGACACACCACGTACAGCCCATCATGGAGCATTCTCCCTGACAAACACACTAACAAGGACACACACTGACACACCACGTACAGCCATAACAAGGACACACATGTGGAGCATTCTCCCTGACAAACACACTAACAAGGACACACACTGACACACCACGTACAGCCCATCATGGAGCATTCTCCCTGACAAACACACTAACAAGGACACACACTGACACACCACGTACAGCCCATCATGGAGCATTCTCCCTGACAAACACACTAACAAGGACACACACTGACACACCACGTACAGCCCATCATGTGGAGCATTCTCCCTGACAAACACACTAACAAGGACACACACTGACACACCACGTACAGCCCATCATGGAGCATTCTCCCTGACAAACACACTAACAAGGACACACACTGACACACCACGTACAGCCCATCATGGAGCATTCTCCCTGACAAACACACTAACAAGGACACACACTGACACACCACGTACAGCCCATCATGTGGAGCATTCTCCCTGACAAACACACTAACAAGGACACACACTGACACACCACGTACAGCCCATCATGGAGCATTCTCCCTGACAAACACACTAACAAGGACACACACTGACACACCACGTACAGCCCATCATGGAGCATTCTCCCTGACAAACACACTAACAAGGACACACACTGACACACCACGTACAGCCCATCATGGAGCATTCTCCCTGACAAACACACTAACAAGGACACACACTGACACACCACGTACAGCCCATCATGGAGCATTCTCCCTGACAAACACACTAACAAGGACACACACTGACACACCACGTACAGCCCATCATGGAGCATTCTCCCTGACAAACACACTAACAAGGACACACACTGACACACCACGTACAGCCCATCATGGAGCATTCTCCCTGACAAACACACTAACAAGGACACACACTGACACACCACGTACAGCCCATCATGTGGAGCATTCTCCCTGACAAACACACTAACAAGGACACACACTGACACACCACGTACAGCCCATCATGTGGAGCATTCTCCCTGACAAACACACTAACAAGGACACACACTGACACACCACGTACAGCCCATCATGTGGAGCATTCTCCCTGACAAACACACTAACAAGGACACACACTGACACACCACGTACAGCCCATCATGGAGCATTCTCCCTGACAAACACACTAACAAGGACACACACTGACACACCACGTACAGCCCATCATGGAGCATTCTCCCTGACAAACACACTAACAAGGACACACACTGACACACCACGTACAGCCCATCATGTGGAGCATTCTCCCTGACAAACACACTAACAAGGACACACACTGACACACCACGTACAGCCCATCATGGAGCATTCTCCCTGACAAACACACTAACAAGGACACACACTGACACACCACGTACAGCCCATCATGGAGCATTCTCCCTGACAAACACACTAACAAGGACACACACTGACACACCACGTACAGCCCATCATGGAGCATTCTCCCTGACAAACACACTAACAAGGACACACACTGACACACCACGTACAGCCCATCATGGAGCATTCTCCCTGACAAACACACTAACAAGGACACACACTGACACACCACGTACAGCCCATCATGTGGAGCATTCTCCCTGACAAACACACTAACAAGGACACACACTGACACACCACGTACAGCCCATCATGGAGCATTCTCCCTGACAAACACACTAACAAGGACACACACTGACACACCACGTACAGCCCATCATGTGGAGCATTCTCCCTGACAAACACACTAACAAGGACACACACTGACACACCACGTACAGCCCATCATGGAGCATTCTCCCTGACAAACACACTAACAAGGACACACACTGACACACCACGTACAGCCCATCATGGAGCATTCTCCCTGACAAACACACTAACAAGGACACACACTGACACACCACGTACAGCCCATCATGTGGAGCATTCTCCCTGACAAACACACTAACAAGGACACACACTGACACACCACGTACAGCCCATCATGGAGCATTCTCCCTGACAAACACACTAACAAGGACACACACTGACACACCACGTACAGCCCATCATGGAGCATTCTCCCTGACAAACACACTAACAAGGACACACACTGACACACCACGTACAGCCCATCATGGAGCATTCTCCCTGACAAACACACTAACAAGGACACACACTGACACACCACGTACAGCCCATCATGGAGCATTCTCCCTGACAAACACACTAACAAGGACACACACTGACACACCACGTACAGCCCATCATGGAGCATTCTCCCTGACAAACACACTAACAAGGACACACACTGACACACCACGTACAGCCCATCATGTGGAGCATTCTCCCTGACAAACACACTAACAAGGACACACACTGACACACCACGTACAGCCCATCATGGAGCATTCTCCCTGACAAACACACTAACAAGGACACACACTGACACACCACGTACAGCCCATCATGGAGCATTCTCCCTGACAAACACACTAACAAGGACACACACTGACACACCACGTACAGCCCATCATGGAGCATTCTCCCTGACAAACACACTAACAAGGACACACACTGACACACCACGTACAGCCCATCATGTGGAGCATTCTCCCTGACAAACACACTAACAAGGACACACACTGACACACCACGTACAGCCCATCATGGAGCATTCTCCCTGACAAACACACTAACAAGGACACACACTGACACACCACGTACAGCCCATCATGGAGCATTCTCCCTGACAAACACACTAACAAGGACACACACTGACACACCACGTACAGCCCATCATGTGGAGCATTCTCCCTGACAAACACACTAACAAGGACACACACTGACACACCACGTACAGCCCATCATGGAGCATTCTCCCTGACAAACACACTAACAAGGACACACACTGACACACCACGTACAGCCCATCATGTGGAGCATTCTCCCTGACAAACACACTAACAAGGACACACACTGACACACCACGTACAGCCCATCATGTGGAGCATTCTCCCTGACAAACACACTAACAAGGACACACACTGACACACCACGTACAGCCCATCATGTGGACATTCTCCCTGACAAACACACTAACAAGGACACACACTGACACACCACGTACAGCCCATCATGTGGAGCATTCTCCCTGACAAACACACTAACAAGGACACACACTGACACACCACGTACAGCCCATCATGGAGCATTCTCCCTGACAAACACACTAACAAGGACACACACTGACACACCACGTACAGCCCATCATGGAGCATTCTCCCTGACAAACACACTAACAAGGACACACACTGACACACCACGTACAGCCCATCATGTGGAGCATTCTCCCTGACAAACACACTAACAAGGACACACACTGACACACCACGTACAGCCCATCATGGAGCATTCTCCCTGACAAACACACTAACAAGGACACACACTGACACACCACGTACAGCCCATCATGGAGCATTCTCCCTGACAAACACACTAACAAGGACACACACTGACACACCACGTACAGCCCATCATGGAGCATTCTCCCTGACAAACACACTAACAAGGACACACACTGACACACCACGTACAGCCCATCATGGAGCATTCTCCCTGACAAACACACTAACAAGGACACACACTGACACACCACGTACAGCCCATCATGGAGCATTCTCCCTGACAAACACACTAACAAGGACACACACTGACACACCACGTACAGCCCATCATGGAGCATTCTCCCTGACAAACACACTAACAAGGACACACACTGACACACCACGTACAGCCCATCATGGAGCATTCTCCCTGACAAACACACTAACAAGGACACACACTGACACACCACGTACAGCCCATCATGGAGCATTCTCCCTGACAAACACACTAACAAGGACACACACTGACACACCACGTACAGCCCATCATGTGGAGCATTCTCCCTGACAAACACACTAACAAGGACACACACTGACACACCACGTACAGCCCATCATGGAGCATTCTCCCTGACAAACACACTAACAAGGACACACACTGACACACCACGTACAGCCCATCATGTGGAGCATTCTCCCTGACAAACACACTAACAAGGACACACACTGACACACCACGTACAGCCCATCATGGAGCATTCTCCCTGACAAACACACTAACAAGGACACACACTGACACACCACGTACAGCCCATCATGTGGAGCATTCTCCCTGACAAACACACTAACAAGGACACACACTGACACACCACGTACAGCCCATCATGGAGCATTCTCCCTGACAAACACACTAACAAGGACACACACTGACACACCACGTACAGCCCATCATGGAGCATTCTCCCTGACAAACACACTAACAAGGACACACACTGACACACCACGTACAGCCCATCATGGAGCATTCTCCCTGACAAACACACTAACAAGGACACACACTGACACACCACGTACAGCCCATCATGGAGCATTCTCCCTGACAAACACACTAACAAGGACACACACTGACACACCACGTACAGCCCATCATGGAGCATTCTCCCTGACAAACACACTAACAAGGACACACACTGACACACCACGTACAGCCCATCATGGAGCATTCTCCCTGACAAACACACTAACAAGGACACACACTGACACACCACGTACAGCCCATCATGTGGAGCATTCTCCCTGACAAACACACTAACAAGGACACACACTGACACACCACGTACAGCCCATCATGGAGCATTCTCCCTGACAAACACACTAACAAGGACACACACTGACACACCACGTACAGCCCATCATGTGGAGCATTCTCCCTGACAAACACACTAACAAGGACACACACTGACACACCACGTACAGCCCATCATGGAGCATTCTCCCTGACAAACACACTAACAAGGACACACACTGACACACCACGTACAGCCCATCATGGAGCATTCTCCCTGACAAACACACTAACAAGGACACACACTGACACACCACGTACAGCCCATCATGTGGAGCATTCTCCCTGACAAACACACTAACAAGGACACACACTGACACACCACGTACAGCCCATCATGTGGAGCATTCTCCCTGACAAACACACTAACAAGGACACACACTGACACACCACGTACAGCCCATCATGGAGCATTCTCCCTGACAAACACACTAACAAGGACACACACTGACACACCACGTACAGCCCATCATGGAGCATTCTCCCTGACAAACACACTAACAAGGACACACACTGACACACCACGTACAGCCCATCATGTGGAGCATTCTCCCTGACAAACACACTAACAAGGACACACACTGACACACCACGTACAGCCCATCATGGAGCATTCTCCCTGACAAACACACTAACAAGGACACACACTGACACACCACGTACAGCCCATCATGGAGCATTCTCCCTGACAAACACACTAACAAGGACACACACTGACACACCACGTACAGCCCATCATGGAGCATTCTCCCTGACAAACACACTGACAAACACACTAACAAGGACACACACTGACACACCACGTACAGCCCATCATGGAGCATTCTCCCTGACAAACACACTAACAAGGACACACACTGACACACCACGTACAGCCCATCATGGAGCATTCTCCCTGACAAACACACTAACAAGGACACACACTGACACACCACGTACAGCCCATCATGGAGCATTCTCCCTGACAAACACACTAACAAGGACACACACTGACACACCACGTACAGCCCATCATGGAGCATTCTCCCTGACAAACACACTAACAAGGACACACACTGACACACCACGTACAGCCCATCATGGAGCATTCTCCCTGACAAACACACTAACAAGGACACACACTGACACACCACGTACAGCCCATCATGGAGCATTCTCCCTGACAAACACACTAACAAGGACACACACTGACACACCACGTACAGCCCATCATGGAGCATTCTCCCTGACAAACACACTAACAAGGACACACACTGACACACCACGTACAGCCCATCATGGAGCATTCTCCCTGACAAACACACTAACAAGGACACACACTGACACACCACGTACAGCCCATCATGGAGCATTCTCCCTGACAAACACACTAACAAGGACACACACTGACACACCACGTACAGCCCATCATGGAGCATTCTCCCTGACAAACACACTAACAAGGACACACACTGACACACCACGTACAGCCCATCATGGAGCATTCTCCCTGACAAACACACTAACAAGGACACACACTGACACACCACGTACAGCCCATCATGTGGAGCATTCTCCCTGACAAACACACTAACAAGGACACACACTGACACACCACGTACAGCCCATCATGTGGAGCATTCTCCCTGACAAACACACTAACAAGGACACACACTGACACACCACGTACAGCCCATCATGTGGAGCATTCTCCCTGACAAACACACTAACAAGGACACACACTGACACACCACGTACAGCCCATCATGGAGCATTCTCCCTGACAAACACACTAACAAGGACACACACTGACACACCACGTACAGCCCATCATGGAGCATTCTCCCTGACAAACACACTAACAAGGACACACACTGACACACCACGTACAGCCCATCATGTGGAGCATTCTCCCTGACAAACACACTAACAAGGACACACACTGACACACCACGTACAGCCCATCATGGAGCATTCTCCCTGACAAACACACTAACAAGGACACACACTGACACACCACGTACAGCCCATCATGGAGCATTCTCCCTGACAAACACACTAACAAGGACACACACTGACACACCACGTACAGCCCATCATGTGGAGCATTCTCCCTGACAAACACACTAACAAGGACACACACTGACACACCACGTACAGCCCATCATGTGGAGCATTCTCCCTGACAAACACACTAACAAGGACACACACTGACACACCACGTACAGCCCATCATGGAGCATTCTCCCTGACAAACACACTAACAAGGACACACACTGACACACCACGTACAGCCCATCATGGAGCATTCTCCCTGACAAACACACTAACAAGGACACACACTGACACACCACGTACAGCCCATCATGTGGAGCATTCTCCCTGACAAACACACTAACAAGGACACACACTGACACACCACGTACAGCCCATCATGGAGCATTCTCCCTGACAAACACACTAACAAGGACACACACTGACACACCACGTACAGCCCATCATGGAGCATTCTCCCTGACAAACACACTAACAAGGACACACACTGACACACCACGTACAGCCCATCATGGAGCATTCTCCCTGACAAACACACTAACAAGGACACACACTGACACACCACGTACAGCCCATCATGGAGCATTCTCCCTGACAAACACACTAACAAGGACACACACTGACACACCACGTACAGCCCATCATGGAGCATTCTCCCTGACAAACACACTAACAAGGACACACACTGACACACCACGTACAGCCCATCATGTGGAGCATTCTCCCTGACAAACACACTAACAAGGACACACACTGACACACCACGTACAGCCCATCATGGAGCATTCTCCCTGACAAACACACTAACAAGGACACACACTGACACACCACGTACAGCCCATCATGGAGCATTCTCCCTGACAAACACACTAACAAGGACACACACTGACACACCACGTACAGCCCATCATGTGGAGCATTCTCCCTGACAAACACACTAACAAGGACACACACTGACACACCACGTACAGCCCATCATGGAGCATTCTCCCTGACAAACACACTAACAAGGACACACACTGACACACCACGTACAGCCCATCATGGAGCATTCTCCCTGACAAACACACTAACAATTCTCCCTGACAAACACACTAACAAGGACACACACTGACACACCACGTACAGCCCATCATGGAGCATTCTCCCTGACAAACACACTAACAAGGACACACACTGACACACCACGTACAGCCCATCATGTGGAGCATTCTCCCTGACAAACACACTAACAAGGACACACACTGACACACCACGTACAGCCCATCATGTGGAGCATTCTCCCTGACAAACACACTAACAAGGACACACACTGACACACCACGTACAGCCCATCATGGAGCATTCTCCCTGACAAACACACTAACAAGGACACACACTGACACACCACGTACAGCCCATCATGTGGAGCATTCTCCCTGACAAACACACTAACAAGGACACACACTGACACACCACGTACAGCCCATCATGGAGCATTCTCCCTGACAAACACACTAACAAGGACACACACTGACACACCACGTACAGCCCATCATGGAGCATTCTCCCTGACAAACACACTAACAAGGACACACACTGACACACCACGTACAGCCCATCATGTGGAGCATTCTCCCTGACAAACACACTGACAAACACACTAACAAGGACACACACTGACACACCACGTACAGCCCATCATGGAGCATTCTCCCTGACAAACACACTAACAAGGACACACACTGACACACCACGTACAGCCCATCATCATGGAGCATTCTCCCTGACAAACACACTAACAAGGACACACACTGACACACCACGTACAGCCCATCATGGAGCATTCTCCCTGACAAACACACTAACAAGGACACACACTGACACACCACGTACAGCCCATCATGTGGAGCATTCTCCCTGACAAACACACTAACAAGGACACACACTGACACACCACGTACAGCCCATCATGGAGCATTCTCCCTGACAAACACACTAACAAGGACACACACTGACACACCACGTACAGCCCATCATGGAGCATTCTCCCTGACAAACACACTAACAAGGACACACACTGACACACCACGTACAGCCCATCATGGAGCATTCTCCCTGACAAACACACTAACAAGGACACACACTGACACACCACGTACAGCCCATCATGGAGCATTCTCCCTGACAAACACACTAACAAGGACACACACTGACACACCACGTACAGCCCATCATGGAGCATTCTCCCTGACAAACACACTAACAAGGACACACACTGACACACCACGTACAGCCCATCATGGAGCATTCTCCCTGACAAACACACTAACAAGGACACACACTGACACACCACGTACAGCCCATCATGGAGCATTCTCCCTGACAAACACACTAACAAGGACACACACTGACACACCACGTACAGCCCATCATGGAGCATTCTCCCTGACAAACACACTAACAAGGACACACACTGACACACCACGTACAGCCCATCATGGAGCATTCTCCCTGACAAACACACTAACAAGGACACACACTGACACACCACGTACAGCCCATCATGGAGCATTCTCCCTGACAAACACACTAACAAGGACACACACTGACACACCACGTACAGCCCATCATGTGGAGCATTCTCCCTGACAAACACACTAACAAGGACACACACTGACACACCACGTACAGCCCATCATGGAGCATTCTCCCTGACAAACACACTAACAAGGACACACACTGACACACCACGTACAGCCCATCATGGAGCATTCTCCCTGACAAACACACTAACAAGGACACACACTGACACACCACGTACAGCCCATCATGGAGCATTCTCCCTGACAAACACACTAACAAGGACACACACTGACACACCACGTACAGCCCATCATGGAGCATTCTCCCTGACAAACACACTAACAAGGACACACACTGACACACCACGTACAGCCCATCATGGAGCATTCTCCCTGACAAACACACTAACAAGGACACACACTGACACACCACGTACAGCCCATCACTAACAAGGACACACACTGACACACCACGTGGAGCATTCTCCCTGACAAACACACTAACAAGGACACACACTGACACACCACGTACAGCCCATCATGTGACAAACACACTAACAAGGACACACACTGACACACCACGTACAGCCCATCATGGAGCATTCTCCCTGACAAACACACTAACAAGGACACACACTGACACACCACGTACAGCCCATCATGGACCACATTCTCCCTGACAAACACACTAACAAGGACACACACTGACACACCACGTACAGCCCATCATGGAGCATTCTCCCTGACAAACACACTAACAAGGACACACACTGACACACCACGTACAGCCCATCATGGAGCATTCTCCCTGACAAACACACTAACAAGGACACACACTGACACACCACGTACAGCCCATCATGTGGAGCATTCTCCCTGACAAACACACTAACAAGGACACACACTGACACACCACGTACAGCCCATCATGTGGAGCATTCTCCCTGACAAACACACTAACAAGGACACACACTGACACACCACGTACAGCCCATCATGGAGCATTCTCCCTGACAAACACACTAACAAGGACACACACTGACACACCACGTACAGCCCATCATGGAGCATTCTCCCTGACAAACACACTAACAAGGACACACACTGACACACCACGTACAGCCCATCATGGAGCATTCTCCCTGACAAACACACTAACAAGGACACACACTGACACACCACGTACAGCCCATCATGTGGAGCATTCTCCCTGACAAACACACTAACAAGGACACACACTGACACACCACGTACAGCCCATCATGTGGAGCATTCTCCCTGACAAACACACTAACAAGGACACACACTGACACACCACGTACAGCCCATCATGGAGCATTCTCCCTGACAAACACACTAACAAGGACACACACTGACACACCACGTACAGCCCATCATGGAGCATTCTCCCTGACAAACACACTAACAAGGACACACACTGACACACCACGTACAGCCCATCATGGAGCATTCTCCCTGACAAACACACTAACAAGGACACACACTGACACACCACGTACAGCCCATCATGTGGAGCATTCTCCCTGACAAACACACTAACAAGGACACACACTGACACACCACGTACAGCCCATCATGGAGCATTCTCCCTGACAAACACACTAACAAGGACACACACTGACACACCACGTACAGCCCATCATGGAGCATTCTCCCTGACAAACACACTAACAAGGACACACACTGACACACCACGTACAGCCCATCATGGAGCATTCTCCCTGACAAACACACTAACAAGGACACACACTGACACACCACGTACAGCCCATCATGGAGCATTCTCCCTGACAAACACACTAACAAGGACACACACTGACACACCACGTACAGCCCATCATGGAGCATTCTCCCTGACAAACACACTAACAAGGACACACACTGACACACCACGTACAGCCCATCATGGAGCATTCTCCCTGACAAACACACTAACAAGGACACACACTGACACACCACGTACAGCCCATCATGGAGCATTCTCCCTGACAAACACACTAACAAGGACACACACTGACACACCACGTACAGCCCATCATGGAGCATTCTCCCTGACAAACACACTAACAAGGACACACACTGACACACCACGTACAGCCCATCATGGAGCATTCTCCCTGACAAACACACTAACAAGGACACACACTGACACACCACGTACAGCCCATCATGGAGCATTCTCCCTGACAAACACACTAACAAGGACACACACTGACACACCACGTACAGCCCATCATGGAGCATTCTCCCTGACAAACACACTAACAAGGACACACACTGACACACCACGTACAGCCCATCATGGAGCATTCTCCCTGACAAACACACTAACAAGGACACACACTGACACACCACGTACAGCCCATCATGGAGCATTCTCCCTGACAAACACACTAACAAGGACACACACTGACACACCACGTACAGCCCATCATGGAGCATTCTCCCTGACAAACACACTAACAAGGACACACACTGACACACCACGTACAGCCCATCATGTGGAGCATTCTCCCTGACAAACACACTAACAAGGACACACACTGACACACCACGTACAGCCCATCATGGAGCATTCTCCCTGACAAACACACTAACAAGGACACACACTGACACACCACGTACAGCCCATCATGTGGAGCATTCTCCCTGACAAACACACTAACAAGGACACACACTGACACACCACGTACAGCCCATCATGTGGAGCATTCTCCCTGACAAACACACTAACAAGGACACACACTGACACACCACGTACAGCCCATCATGGAGCATTCTCCCTGACAAACACACTAACAAGGACACACACTGACACACCACGTACAGCCCATCATGTGGAGCATTCTCCCTGACAAACACACTAACAAGGACACACACTGACACACCACGTACAGCCCATCATGGAGCATTCTCCCTGACAAACACACTAACAAGGACACACACTGACACACCACGTACAGCCCATCATGGAGCATTCTCCCTGACAAACACACTAACAAGGACACACACTGACACACCACGTACAGCCCATCATGGAGCATTCTCCCTGACAAACACACTAACAAGGACACACACTGACACACCACGTACAGCCCATCATGGAGCATTCTCCCTGACAAACACACTAACAAGGACACACACTGACACACCACGTACAGCCCATCATGGAGCATTCTCCCTGACAAACACACTAACAAGGACACACACTGACACACCACGTACAGCCCATCATGGAGCATTCTCCCTGACAAACACACTAACAAGGACACACACTGACACACCACGTACAGCCCATCATGGAGCATTCTCCCTGACAAACACACTAACAAGGACACACACTGACACACCACGTACAGCCCATCATGGAGCATTCTCCCTGACAAACACACTAACAAGGACACACACTGACACACCACGTACAGCCCATCATGGAGCATTCTCCCTGACAAACACACTAACAAGGACACACACTGACACACCACGTACAGCCCATCATGTGGAGCATTCTCCCTGACAAACACACTAACAAGGACACACACTGACACACCACGTACAGCCCATCATGGAGCATTCTCCCTGACAAACACACTAACAAGGACACACACTGACACACCACGTACAGCCCATCATGGAGCACTGACAAACACACTAACAAGGACACACACTGACACACCACGTACAGCCCATCATGGAGCATTCTCCCTGACAAACACACTAACAAGGACACACACTGACACACCACGTACAGGAGCATTCTCCCTGACAAACACACTAACAAGGACACACACTGACACACCACGTACAGCCCATCATGTGGAGCATTCTCCCTGACAAACACACTAACAAGGACACACACTGACACACCACGTACAGCCCATCATGGAGCATTCTCCCTGACAAACACACTAACAAGGACACACACTGACACACCACGTACAGCCCATCATGGAGCATTCTCCCTGACAAACACACTAACAAGGACACACACTGACACACCACGTACAGCCCATCATGGAGCATTCTCCCTGACAAACACACTAACAAGGACACACACTGACACACCACGTACAGCCCATCATGGAGCATTCTCCCTGACAAACACACTAACAAGGACACACACTGACACACCACGTACAGCCCATCATGGAGCATTCTCCCTGACAAACACACTAACAAGGACACACACTGACACACACGTACACGTACAGCCCATCATGGAGCATTCTCCCTGACAAACACACTAACAAGGACACACACTGACACACCACGTACAGCCCATCATGGAGCATTCTCCCTGACAAACACACTAACAAGGACACACTGACACACCACTGATGGGCTGTACGTGGTGTGTCAGGGGGTGGAGACTGACTGCATTATCCATGACTAGTCTGGCTATCTCTGACTGTTGTGACTGCATTATCCATGACTAGTCTGGCTATCCCTGACTGTTGTGACTGCATTATCCATGACTAGTCTACTATCCCAGACTGTTGTGACTGCATTATCCATGACTAGTCTGGCTATCTCTGACTGTTGTGACTGCATTATCCATGACTAGTCTGGCTATCTCTGACTGTTGTGACTGCATTATCCATGACTAGTCTGGCTATCCCTGACTGTTGTGACTGCATTATCCATGACTAGTCTGGCTATCTCTGACTGTTGTGACTGCATTATCCATGACTAGTCTGGCTATCTCTGACTGTTGTGACTGCATTATCCATGACTAGTCTGGCTTTCTCTGACTATCTATATCAGGCCAGTCAGGGGCGGGCAACAACTGGGCCAAAGGTCACTACACTGAGGGAGCAGAGCTGATAGACTCTGTGCTGGACGTTGTTCGTAAGGAGGCAGAGAGCTGTGACTGTATCCAGGGCTTCCAGATGACTCACTCCCTGGGGGGAGGTACCGGTGCCGGCATGGGCACCCTGCTCATCTCCAAGATCAGGGAGGAGTACCCTGACAGGATCATGAACACCTTTTCCATTGTGCCCTCGCCTAAGGTATTCCCTATGTCAGTCTCTCTCATAGCACACTGCTCATCTCCAAGATCAGGGAGGAGTACCCTGACAGGATCATGAACACCTTTTCCATTGTGCCCTCGCCTAAGGTATTCCCTATGTCAGTCTCTCTCATAGCACACTGCTCATCTCCAAGATCAGAGAGGAGTACCCTGACAGGATCATGAACACCTTTTCCATTGTGCCCTCGCCTAAGGTATTCCCTATGTCAGTCTCTCTCATAGCACACTGCTCATCTCCAAGATCAGAGAGGAGTACCCTGACAGGATCATGAACACCTTTTCCATTGTGCCCTCGCCTAAGGTATTCCCTATGTCAGTCTCTCTCATAGCACACTGCTCATCTCCAAGATCAGGGAGGAGTACCCTGACAGGATCATGAACACCTTTTCCATTGTGCCCTCGCCTAAGGTATTCCCTATGTCAGTCTCTCTCATAGCACACTGCTCATCTCCAAGATCAGGGAGGAGTACCCTGACAGGATCATGAACACCTTTTCCATTGTGCCCTCGCCTAAGGTATTCCCTATGTCAGTCTCTCTCATAGCACACTGCTCATCTCCAAGATCAGGGAGGAGTACCCTGACAGGATCATGAACACCTTTTCCATTGTGCCCTCGCCTAAGGTATTCCCTATGTCAGTCTCTCTCATAGCACACTGCTCATCTCCAAGATCAGAGAGGAGTACCCTGACAGGATCATGAACACCGGGTCCATAGTTCCCTCGCCTAAGGTATTCCCTATGTCTGTCTCTCACATAGCACACTGTTCATACCCAAGATCAGATAGGAGTACCCTGATCGCATCATGAACACCGTGTCCAAAGTTCCCTCGCCTAAGGTATGTCTGTCTCTCTGTGATTCATTTTGTTTGTCTGGTGTGCACTGTTCTCATTTCCAGAATCCAACAGGGAAACGCTGACAGCATCTCGAAGGCCGTCTCCATTGTCCGTTCAACATTATGGTTGAGCATTCCTATCAAAGAGGATAGCCTGGTCATACGTTTCTGTCTGTATGAATCTCTGTCTATGTGTCTGTCTGTTTGAATCTGTCTGTGTGTCTGTCTGCCTAACTCCCTGTTTCATGTATCATTTCCAAAGGGAACATGGAGAGCATCATGACCATCAGTCCTTTTTCCTTATGACGTAAATGTACAGAATCCCTCAGAACAGAGGAGAGTTTGTCCCATGTTCCTGTGTTAGTGTGTCCTTGTCTGTCTGTATTGGTTGTAGTCGTTGGAATGTCACAGGTCTGTTACTGTGTCCTTGTCTGTGTCCTTGTCTGTCTGCATTGGTATTGGTTGTAGTCGTTGGAATGTCACGGGTCTGTTACTGTGTGGTTGTCTGTGTGTATTGGTATTGGTTGTAGTCGTTGGAATGTCACGGGTCTGTTACTGTGTGCTTGTCTGTGTCCTTGTCTGTCTGTATTGGTATTGGTTGTAGTCGTTGGAATGTCACGGGTCTGTTACTGTGTGGTTGTCTGTGTGCATTGGTATTGGTTGTAGTCGTTGGAATGTCACAGGTCTGTTACTGTGTCCTTGTCTATGTCCTTGTCTGTCTGTATTGGTATTGGTTGTAGTCGTTGGAATGTCACGGGCTGTTACTGTGTGGTTGTCTGTGTGTATTGGTATTGGTTGTAGTCATTGGAATGTCACGGGTCTGTTACTGTGTGGTTGTCTGTGTGTATTGGTATTGGTTGTAGTCGTTGGAATGTCACGGGTCTGTTACTGTGTGGTTGTCTGTGTGTATTGGTATTGGTTGTAGTCATTGGAATGTCACGGGTCTGTTACTGTGTGGTTGTCTGTGTGTATTGGTATTGGTTGTAGTCGTTGGAATGTCACGGGTCTTGTGGATACAGAAAGTTAAGAAGTACACTGACTTTATTGACCATATTCATTATTAGTCCTGGTGGATGACGACGACGATGATGATGATGATGATGATGATGATGATAACAGGTGTCATACACAGTGGTGGATGACGACGATGATGATGATGATGATGATAACGTGTCAGACACTGGTGGATGATGACGACAACGATGATGATTATGACGATGGTGATGATGATGATGACGATGATGATGATAACAGGTGTCAGACACAGTGGTGGAGCCCTACAATGCCACCCTGTCAGTTCACCAGCTGGTGGAGAACACTGATGATGATGATGATGATGATAACAGGTGTCAGACACAGTGGTGGAGCCCTACAATGCCACCCTGTCAGTTCACCAGCTGGTGGAGAACACTGACGAGACGTACTGCATCGACAACGAGGCTCTGTATGACATCTGCTTCAGGACCCTGAAGCTGACCACCCCCACCTATGGCGACCTCAACCACCTGGTGTCCGCCACCATGAGTGGAGTCACCACCTGCCTCAGGTTCCCAGGTGAGTCACCACCTGCCACAGGTTCCTAGGTGAGTCACCACCTGCCACAGGTTCCTAGGTGAGTCACCACCTGCCACAGGTTCCCAGGTGAGTCAACACCTGCCTCAGGTTCCTAGGTGAGTCACCACCTGCCACAGGTTCCCAGGTGAGTCACCACCTGCCACAGGTTCCTAGGTGAGTCACCACCTGCCACAGGTTCCCAGGTGAGTCACCACCTGCCACAGGTTCCCAGGTGAGTCAACACCTGCCTCAGGTTCCCAGGTGAGTCACCACCTGCCTCAGGTTCCCAGGTGAGTCACCACCTGCCTCAGGTTCCCAGGTGAGTCACCACCTGCCACAGGTTCCCAGGTGAGTCACCACCTGCCTCAGGTTCCCAGGTGAGTCACCACCTGCCACAGGTTCCCAGGTGAGTCACCACCTGCCACAGGTTCCCAGGTGAGTCAACACCTGCCTCAGGTTCCCAGGTGAGTCACCACCTGCCACAGGTTCCCAGGTGAGTCAACACCTGCCTCAGGTTCCCAGGTGAGTCACCACCTGCCACAGGTTCCCAGGTGAGTCACCACCTGCCACAGGTTCCTAGGTGAGTCACCACCTGCCTCAGGTTCCCAGGTGAGTCACCACCTGCCACAGGTTCCCAGGTGAGTCAACACCTGCCTCAGGTTCCCAGGTGAGTCAACACCTGCCTCAGGTTCCCAGGTGAGTCAACACCTGCCTCAGGTTCCTAGGTGAGTCACCACCTGCCTCAGGTTCCCAGGTGAGTCACCACCTGCCACAGGTTCCCAGGTGAGTCAACACCTGCCTCAGGTTCCTAGGTGAGTCACCACCTGCCACAGGTTCCTAGGTGAGTCACCACCTGCCTCAGGTTCCCAGGTGAGTCACCACCTGCCACAGGTTCCCAGGTGAGTCACCACCTGCCTCAGGTTCCCAGGTGAGTCACCACCTGCCTCAGGTTCCCAGGTGAGTCACCACCTGCCACAGGTTCCCAGGTGAGTCAACACCTGCCTCAGGTTCCCAGGTGAGTCACCACCTGCCACAGGTTCCCAGGTGAGTCAACACCTGCCTCAGGTTCCCAGGTGAGTCACCACCTGCCTCAGGTTCCCAGGTGAGTCACCACCTGCCACAGGTTCCCAGGTGAGTCAACACCTGCCTCAGGTTCCCAGGTGAGTCACCACCTGCCACAGGTTCCCAGGTGAGTCACCACCTGCCACAGGTTCCCAGGTGAGTCAACACCTGCCTCAGGTTCCCAGGTGAGTCACCACCTGCCACAGGTTCCCAGGTGAGTCAACACCTGCCTCAGGTTCCCAGGTGAGTCACCACCTGCCACAGGTTCCCAGGTGAGTCACCACCTGCCACAGGTTCCCAGGTGAGTCAACACCTGCCTCAGGTTCCCAGGTGAGTCAACACCTGCCTCAGGTTCCCAGGTGAGTCACCACCTGCCTCAGGTTCCCAGGTGAGTCATTATTTATAATTTAATGTTATATACCCGACACCTGTTCACCTATGGCAACCTCAAGCACCTGGTGTCTGCCACCATTTCAGGTGTCGCCATCCGTCTGAGGTACCCAGGTGAGCTGTGACACCTTGATAATAGCGGCATCATGTGCACCATTGGCTTTGTTTTCATTTTCATTGTTTTCCTTGTCATTTCCCAAGCTATGTCACCCATTCTACTTCATTACAGCTGAATGTTGATTGAAGCTATGTCACCCATTCTACTTCATTGCAGCTGAATGCTGATTGAAGCTATGTCACCCATTCTACTTCATTGCAGCTGAATGTTGATTGAAGCTATGTCACCCATTCTACTTCATTACAGCTGAATGCTGATTGAAGCTATGTCACCCATTCTACTTCATTGCAGTTGAATGTTGATTGAAGCTATGTCACCCATTCTACTTCATTACAGCTGAATGTTGATTGAAGCTATGTCACCCATTCTACTTCATTACAGCTGAATGCTGATTGAAGCTATGTCACCCATTCTACTTCATTACAGCTGAATGCTGATTGAAGCTATGTCACCCATTCTACTTCATTGCAGCTGAATGTTGATTGAAGCTATGTCACCCATTCTACTTCATTACAGCTGAATGTTGATTGAAGCTATGTCACCCATTCTACTTCATTACAGCTGAATGTTGATTGAAGCTATGTCACCCATTCTACTTCATTGCAGCTGAATGTTGATTGAAGCTATGTCACCCATTCTACTTCATTACAGCTGAATGTTGATTGAAGCTATGTCACCCATTCTACTTCATTACAGCTGAATGCTGATTGAAGCTATGTCACCCATTCTACTTCATTGCAGCTGAATGCTGATTGAAGCTATGTCACCCATTCTACTTCATTGCAGCTGAATGTTGATTGAAGCTATGTCACCCATTCTACTTCATTACAGCTGAATGCTGATTGAAGCTATGTCACCCATTCTACTTCATTGCAGCTGAATGTTGATTGAAGCTATGTCACCCATTCTACTTCATTACAGCTGAATGTTGATTGAAGCTATGTCACCCATTCTACTTCATTACAGCTGAATGCTGATTGAAGCTATGTCACCCATTCTACTTCATTACAGCTGAATGCTGATTGAAGCTATGTCACCCATTCTACTTCATTGCAGCTGAATGTTGATTGAAGCTATGTCACCCATTCTACTTCATTACAGCTGAATGTTGATTGAAGCTATGTCACCCATTCTACTTCATTACAGCTGAATGTTGATTGAAGCTATGTCACCCATTCTACTTCATTACAGCTGAATGCTGATTGAAGCTATGTCACCCATTCTACTTCATTACAGCTGAATGCTGATTGAAGCTATGTCACCCATTCTACTTCATTGCAGCTGAATGTTGATTGAAGCTATGTCACCCATTCTACTTCATTACAGCTGAATGTTGATTGAAGCTATGTCACCCATTCTACTTCATTACAGCTGAATGCTGATTGAAGCTATGTCACCCATTCTACTTCATTGCAGCTGAATGCTGATTGAAGCTATGTCACCCATTCTACTTCATTACAGCTGAATGTTGATTGAAGCTATGTCACCCATTCTACTTCATTACAGCTGAATGTTGATTGAAGCTATGTCACCCATTCTACTTCATTACAGCTGAATGTTGATTGAAGCTATGTCACCCATTCTACTTCATTACAGCTGAATGTTGATTGAAGTTATGTCACCCATTCTACTTCATTACAGCTGAATGCTGATTGAAGCTATGTCACCCATTCTACTTCATTACAGCTGAATGTTGATTGAAGTTATGTCACCCATTCTACTTCATTACAGCTGAATGTTGATTGAAGCTATGTCACCCATTCTACTTCATTACAGCTGAATGTTGATTGAAGCTATGTCACCCATTCTACTTCATTACAGCTGAATGTTGATTGAAGCTATGTCACCCATTCTACTTCATTACAGCTGAATGTTGATTGAAGTTATGTTGCACATTCTACTTCATTGCAGCTGAATGCTGATTGAAGCTATGTCACCCATTCTACTTCATTACAGCTGAATGCTGATTGAAGCTATGTCACCCATTCTACTTCATTACAGCTGAATGCTGATTGAAGCTATGTCACCCATTCTACTTCATTACAGCTGAATGCTGATTGAAGCTATGTCACCCATTCTACTTCATTACAGCTGAATGTTGATTGAAGTTATGTTGCACATTCTACTTCATTGCAGCTGAATGCTGATTGAAGCTATGTCACCCATTCTACTTCATTACAGCTGAATGCTGATTGAAGCTATGTCACCCATTCTACTTCATTACAGCTGAATGCTGATTGAAGCTATGTCACCCATTCTACTTCATTACAGCTGAATGCTGATTGAAGCTATGTCACCCATTCTACTTCATTACAGCTGAATGTTGATTGAAGCTATGTCACCCATTCTACTTCATTACAGCTGAATGTTGATTGAAGTTATGTTGCACATTCTACTTCATTGCAGCTGAATGCTGATTGAATAGTCCAGTCATTTTAGGTGAAAAATAGAGGGCAACCCGGAAAAAAAGGTTATAGTTTTTATATTTGGTACACAGGTAGTACCATTATTACTAATGAAATTCTGAAAGTTCCCGAAAAATCAGGTGTCAGCAACATGTTTAAATATTGTGCCGATGACACCTCCCCTTTTGATCATCGTGGCAAAAGATGCTACCGAGGGTTGGCTTGCTTGAAAGCGAAATTCTAATGCTTGGCTGTAAATCTGTGTGAGTTCTTTAAAGAATAATCATAAGTTCGAAAATTATAATTAATAAATATATATATTAAGGCATCAAAAGTATGAAAAATATTACGAAATGATACTGATCGGATGCCGAAATCGTGCTAATTAAGCGATAATGAGTTAATGGTGGTATGGATCAAGACTGTCATGATCATAAGTAATTAATGGCTTAAGTATTGCCAAGCCTACTCCAGAGCACTTAGAGCACACTTTCTGACCCAAGAAGCACTGGCAAGCATACTTCTGAAGAATTCAAATGTGCTTGACGATACCTGCAAAGAAAGTCTTCGCCAGATGTACTCAAGACTTTTGAGAGATTCTGACCTCGAAGATGTGTTTTCCTCAGAAGAAGTTACACGAGTGTTTGACAGCTTGCAACAAATCTGTGAACACATGAAGGGTTCCAACCAGACAGCTAAGCTGTGGATACAATATTTTGAGTTTGTGCAAATCATGAGACTCTTTGTCCATGCAGAGCGAACTGGTGACTGGAATTTACATGTGTATGTAGTGAAACAGATGCTTCCCTACCTGCATTCTGCAGGACATCTTGCCTACGCCAAATCAGCCCACCTCTACGTGCAACAGATGGAAGAGCTTCCCTTAGATGTCCAGTGCATGTTTGTGGAGTTAGGCTACTTCACAATCCGCCGCTCAGAAACATTCTGGAGTGGGGTGTGGTCTGACATGACGATAGAACAAGTCTTGATGAGGGCCATGAAAACCTCAGGAGGACTCACTAGCAGACGAGGAGTCTCTGACAGCACCCTTGCTCGTTGGGTCCAGTCGCTGCCTCTGACAGTTGCGCTGTGCAACAGCCTTGAAGACTTTGCTGGTGTTGTCCATGAAACATCAGAGCAACACAAAGAGCTTCGATCCTCAAGACAAGTGAAAGACAATCATGATGTGGACACTTTCATTCAGTGGTTCTCATGTTACATGCCCTTTGAAGACAGGCCTTCCAGCATGCTGGTCAGCTTATCAACTGGTGTGATTGCTGACGATTCTGTCAACTGTGACAATGCATTCTGTGTTGGGGTGGCTCACAAGAGAAGATGATTGGCAAAAGCTTTGCTGAGGTGAAGCTGCAGCGAAAAACCAAAGTGAAGTCTCTAGCTTCTATGAACGGTTCAGTGAAGATCAGGGGAAAAGAAGTGGTTGTTCAGCCACAGCAGATGCTTAATCGCATTCTTTCCATTGTGGACTCGGCCACTGATTTAACTACATAAATGAAGTATGAACTTGCTCCTCGACCACCCTCACTGTTTGATGATATCTCCTTGCGACGACCTTCATAAGCTGCACTGGCATCTCTTTTGCTGTCACGTCTTCCACCTGGGTCTAATGACTTGCCTCAAGATCTGGTCTATGTAATCGATGGAGGCCATCTACTCCACAGCGTTTTGTGACCATTCCCAGCAACTTATGAAGAGATTTGTGAGACATATGTGAGACACATAGTCACCTACTATGGAAAGAATGCCACAGTAGTTTTTGATGGTTATGCTGGCTCACTGTCTACAAAGTCTGAGGAACATAAAAGAAGAGCAGCAAAGCATACATCAGCTAACATTGACGTAGCCTGCCATATCAAAGCCACGGTGAGTCAGGCTGATTTCTTAGGAAAACAGCACAACAAGCAAGAGCTACAAAGAATTCTCTGTGAAAGTCTTCGAGCTGCTGACATTAATGTAAAGCAAGCAGACAATGATGCAGACACTCTGATTGTGTCCACTGCCCTTCGTCACGTTGCGGAGGGTCATCAAGTGGCTGTCATGGGAACAGACACTGACCTCCTTGTGATGCTAGTGGCCAGAATGCCGTCAGATTGCCGGATATATCAGATCCATCCTGGACACACAAAGACCCAGCAAAAAGTGTTTGATGTCTCTGCTATCCAGAAAGCTCTTCGACATTTGAAAGACAGCTTGCTGTTTCTTCATGCTGTAACAGGCTGACACAGCATCGGCACCATACCAACAAGGGAAACGGAAAGTGTACAAAGTGCTCAAATCTGATGACAATCTTGCACAAACTGTGGCAGTTTTCAACATCGCAGATGCAGGCGCAGAGGATATTGCGAAAGCTGGCGAAGAATTTTTGCTGCGTCTCTATGGTGCTTCCACTTTCAACGGCCTGGACAGTTTCAGACTGGCATCATTCAAGAGAAAGAATGCCAAAAAGTTGGCAAGTGGGATTGTTCAAATGGCAAGCCTACCATCAACTAGCGCTGCTGCTCGTCAGCATTCTTTCAGAACATACTGTCAGGCCCAGCAGTGGTTAGAAAATGGCATTATTGATCCATTGATGGGGGTGGCTTTTGTCCCATGGTTCACTTCAGCCTGTGCCCACAGAGTTGCCTTCAGCGCCTGATAAACTGTTGCGCATCGTCTCCTGTGGCTGCAAGGTTGTCTGTACGGCTAGTTGTGGCTGTCGACGTGCAGGCATGCCTTGCTCCTCCCTTTGCATCTGCATGGGACTGACCTGCAACAACGCCCTGGAACTTACTGAGTTCTTGGAAGACTGATGACAAGAATGGCAGATTCTTGGCAGCCAGTGAAGTTGAAGAGCAATGATAATGGAGAGCTGACAACAATTTACAGTAAATTGATACGAATATTGCTTTCTGCCACTTTCTGAGTTAATTTGATATTTAAATGTCAGAACCAAACCAAAGCAATGATGTTCCGTAAAACAACCAAATAGTTTTTAGTTTCTTTGTTTGCTATTTCATTTTGAGTGGAAAAAACCGATTTTCAGTGAATGTTGTGTTTATTTTTAACATCGTACATAATTGTGCTTCTGTCCAAATATTATCATCAGAGAGATAAATGTGTATTCTTTTAATTTTACCTGATTTGTGTTCTGATTTTGTTTATTTTTTGAATGGCATAGGATATTCTATTTCTACCCCCTAAAATCGCGCCATATTTGATATGCTCAAAAAGAAAGAAAGAAATGACCATGTTGCTGACATGGGATTTTTCAGGACTTTTGACATAAAAATGTATGACCCATCATCTGTATGTGTACCAAAAATGAAAACTATAACCTTTTTTTCTACCTTAATATCTAATTTTCCTGGACTAGAAGCTATGTTACCCAATCTATTTTAACCATACATTACCAACACTTAAAACATGTGCATTGACTCATAATGACCTGGAACTATACCAAAGACTATAGTAAAGCGAAAGTAGGGCGTGACCTCCACCCCTGCGCCGGATATGGGGTGCTAGTTATCCCCCTTACATCCGGGTAGGCGAGGTGCGCATGCGCACTACAAACATCATTGCAGCTGAATGCTGATTGAAGCTATGTCACCCATTCTACTTCATTACAGCTGAATGTTGATTGAAGCTATGTCACCCATTCTACTTCATTACAGCTGAATGTTGATTGAAGTTACGTTGCACATTTTAATTTAGGTCAGCTGAATGCTGATTGAAGTTCTGTTCTACATTTTAATTTAGGTCAACTGAATGCCGAATTAAGTTCTGTTAACATTATGTAGGTTAGCTAAATGTCGATTTGTGTCCCTGATTCCATTTCAGACGAACTTAATGTTGATCAGGGCCTGTATTCATGTTGAGATAGCATGAGACTTAGCACCATGCTAACTTAGAAGCTCTTCCAAAAGTCCTATTAAATCCTGTAGGACATTGGAAGAGCTTCTAAGTTAGCATGATGCTAAGTCTCATGCTATCTCCACGTGAATACAGGCCCAGGTCTGCTCTTTTAGTTCAGATCATTTAAACACTGATTTTCTTCATTCTGCCAACCGAATTGTATCTTTCTTACACTCATTCCATTTTGGGTCGTTTGAATACTGATTTGTGTACCCATTCCATTTCAGGTCAGCTGAATGCGGACCTCCGTAAGATCGCGGTGAACATGGTCCCCTTTCCCCGCCTCCACTTCTTCATACCGGGGTTCGCTCCCCTGACCTCACGAGGATCGCAGCAGTACAGGGCCCTGACGGTGCCCGAACTGACTCAGCAGATCTTTGACGCCAAGAACATGATGGCTGCCTGTGACCCACGGCATGGCAGATACCTCACTGTCAGCGCTTTATTCAGAGGGAGGATGTCTATGAAGGGTGAGAGAGAGGGAGACAGGCAGAGGGAGAGTATGTGAGAGAGAGTGGGGGGGAGAGAGAGACAGACAGAGGGAGAGAGTTTGACCCTTAGGACAAGGGGGATAGTAGGGGGATGGTATCAAAAGTATCATGTAACAAATTATGAAATAAGTGTTAAGTAAAACGTCATGCACTTGCATTTATGCTCACTTGCGCACACGCACACACACACACATACACACACACACACACATACACACATACACACACACACACATACACACACACACACACACACACACACACACACACACACACACACACGTAGACAGTCGATGTACTATAGACCATGGAGGGACACAGACAAAGAGCAGACAGTGCTCTGTAGACAGCCTATGTACTATAGAGACCATGGAGGGACACAGACAGAGCTGAGAGCAGAGAGTGCTCTGTAGACAGCCTATGTACTATAGACAGACCATGGAGGGACAGAGCTGAGAGCAGACAGTGCTCTGTAGACAGCCTATGTACTATAGACAGACCATGGAGGGACACAGACAGAGCTGAGAGCAGACAGTGCTCTGTAGACAGCCTATGTACTATAGACAGACCATGGAGCTGAGAGCAGACAGTGCTCTGGTCAATGGTCTAAGGGAGATAATTGTCTGTCCAGTCACCTCTACTACCAACCACTGTCTGTCTCTCTGTCTCTCTCTGAAAATGGGCGCACAAGCATAATCATATACGTATTTATACTTGCACATATTATGCAAAAATAAGTAGAGATTAATCACAGGATTGTTCAATATTGTTTTCCTCTTTCTAAGGCCTCTGCTCTACAATGCTGGTTAGAGTAGTTACAGTACAATATCAGTGCTGGTTAGAGTAGTTACAGTACAATATCAGTGCTGGTTAGAGTAGTTACAGTACAATATCAGTGCTGGTTAGAGTAGTTACAGTACAATATCAGTGCTGGTTAGAGTAGCTCAGGTTAGATTTCAGCACATCACATTTTGTAATGGAGGAGAGAGAGAGAGGGGGTGGGGGGGGGGACAGACAGGCAGAGAGTGGAGTGGATAATCATTATTTCCTGTTGTGTGGTGTGGTGTGGTGTGGTGTGGTGTGGTGTGGTACGTGTGTGTTGTGTTGTGTTGTGTGGTGTGGTAGGTAGGTACACTGTGTTGTGGTGTGTGGTGTGGTACGTTGTGTGGTGGTGTATGGTGTGGTTCGTTGTGTTGTGTGGTGTGGTGTGTTGTGTGGTACATGTGTGTGGTGTGTGGTACATTGTGTGGTGTGTTGTGTGGTACATTGTGTGGTGTGGTACATTGTGTGGTGTTGTGTGGTACATTGTGTGTGTGTGTGGTACATTGTGTGGTGTGGTGTGTGGTACATTGTGTGGTGTGTTGTGTGGTACATTGTGTGGTGTGTTGTGTGGTACATTGTGTGGTGTGTTGTGTGGTACATTGTGTGGTGTGGTGTGTGGTACATTGTGTGTTGTGTTGTGTGGTACATTGTGTGGTGTGTGTGTGGTACATTGTGTGGTGTGGTGTGGTACATTGTGTGGTGTGGTGTGTTGTGTGGTACATTGTGTGGTGTTGTGTGGTACATTGTGTGTTGTGTGGTACATTGTGTGTTGTGTGGTACATTGTGTGGTGTTGTGTGGTACATTGTGTGGTGTGTTGTGTGGTACATTGTGTGTTGTGTGGTACATTGTGTGGTGTGTTGTGTGGTACATTGTTGTGTGTTGTGTGGTACATTGTGTGGTGTTGTGTGGTACATTGTGTGGTGTGGTGTGTGGTACATTGTGTGGTGTGGTGTGGTACGTTGTGTGGTGTGGTGTGGTACTTTGTGTGGTGTGGTGTGGTACGTTGTGTGGTGTGTTGTGTTGTGTGGTACATTACATTGTGTTGTGTGGTACATTGTGTGGTACATTGTGTGGTACATTGTGTGGTACATTTGTGTTGTGTGGTACATTGTGTGGTGTGGTGTGTGGTTCATTGTGTGGTACATTGTGTTGTGTGGTACATTGTGTGGTACGTTGTGTGGTATGTTGTGTGGTATGGTGTGTGGTACATTGTGTGGTATGTTGTGTGGTACATTGTGTGGTGTGGTGTGTGGTACATTGTGTGGTGTGTTGTGTGGTACATTGTGTGGTGTGGTGTGTGTTGTGTGGTACATTGTGTGGTGTGTTGTGTGGTACATTGTGTGGTGTGTTGTGTGGTACATTGTGTGGTGTTGTGTGGTACATTGTGTGTTGTGTGGTACATTGTGTGTGTGGTGTGTGGTACATTGTGTGGTGTTGTGTGGTACATTGTGTGGTGTGTTGTGTGGTACATTGTGTGTTGTGTGGTACATTGTGTGGTGTGGTGTGTGGTACATTGTGTGGTGTGGTACATTGTGTGGTGTGGTGTGTGTGGTGTGGTGTGTGTGTGTGTTGTGTGGTACATTGTGTGGTGTGGTGTGGTACGTTGTGTGGTGTGGTGTGGTACTTTGTGTGGTGTGGTGTGGTACGTTGTGTGGTGTGTTGTGTTGTGTGGTACATTGTGTGGTGTGTGGTACATTGTGTGTTGTGTTGTGTGGTACATTGTGTGGTGTGTGGTACATTGTGTGGTGTGGTGTGTGGTGGTCATTGTGTGGTACATTGTGTTGTGTGGTACATTGTGTGGTGTGTGTTGTGTGGTACATTGTGTGGTGTGGTGTGTGGTACATTGTGTGTTGTGTTGTGTGGTACATTGTGTGGTGTGGTGTGTGGTACATTGTGTGGTGTAGTGTGTGGTACATTGTGTGGTGTGGTGTGGTGTGTGGTACATTGTGTGGTGTGTTGTGTGGTACATTGTGTGGTACATTGTGTTGTGTGGTACATTGTGTGTGTGTGGTACATTGTGTGGTGTGTTGTGTGGTACATTGTGTGGTGTGTTGTGTGGTATGTTGTGTGGTACATTGTGTGGTGTGTGGTACATTGTGTGGTGTGGTGTGTGGTACATTGTGTGGTGTGGTGTGGTGTGGTGTGGTGTGTTGTGTGGTGTGGTACATTGTGTGGTGTGGTGTGTGGTACATTGTGTGGTGTAGTGTGTGGTACATTGTGTGGTGTGTGGTACATTGTGTGGTGTGTTGTGTGGTACATTGTGTTGTGTGGTACATTGTGTGGTGTGTTGTGTGGTACATTGTGTGTTGTGTGGTACATTGTGTGGTGTGTTGTGTGGTACATTGTGTGGTGTGTTGTGTGGTATTGTGTTGTGTGGTACATTGTGTGGTGTGTGTGTTGTGTGGTATGTTGTGCGTGGTACATTGTGTGGTGTGTGGTACATTGTGTGGTGTGGTGTGTGGTGTGGTGTGTGGTACATTGTGTGGTGTGGTGTGTGGTACATTGTGTGGTGTGGTGTGTGTGTGGTGTGGTGTGTTGTTGTGTGGTGTGGTGTGTGGTACATTGTGTGGTGTGTGTGTGGTACATTGTGTGTGTGTGTGGTGTGTGGTACATTGTGTGGTGTGTGTGTGGTACATTGTGTGTGTGTGGTACATTGTGTGGTGTGTGTGTGTGGTACATTGTGTGGTGTGTGTGTGTTGTGTGGTACATTGTGTGGTGTGTGTGTGTGGTACATTGTGTGGTGTGGTGTGGTGTGGTGTGGTGTGGTACGTTGTGTGGTGTGGTGTGGTGTGGTGTGGTGTGGTACATTGTGTGGTGTGGTGTGTTGTGTGGTGTGGTGTGTGTGTGTGGTACATTGTGTGGTGTGGTGTGGTACATGGTGTGGTGTGGGTGTGTGGTACATTGTGTGGTGTGGTGTGGTGTGGTACATTGTGTGGTGTGGTGTGGTGTGGTACATTGTGTGGTGTGGTGTGGTGTGTGGTACATTGTGTGGTGTGTACAGTTGTTGGTGTGGTACATTGTGTGGTGTGGTGTGTGGTGTGTGTGTTGTGTTGTGTGGTGTGTGTGTGGTGTGGTACATTGTGTGGTGTGTGGTGTGGTACATTGTGTGGTGTGGTGTGGTGTGGTACATTGTGTGGTGTGGTGTGGTGTGGTACATTGTGTGGTGTGGTGTGGTGTGGTACATTGTGTGGTGTGGTTTGGTGTGGTACATTGTGTGGTGTGGTTTGGTGTGGTACATTGTGTGGTGTGGTACATTGTGTGGTGTGGTGTGGTGTGGTACGTGGTGTGGTGTGGTGTGGTGTGGTACATTGTGTGGTGTGGTGTGGTACGTTGTGTAGTGTGGTGTGTTGTGTCATCAGAGGTGGCTGTATGCTGAAAGTGCAGAACAGCTCTTAATTCGTGGAATACATAGTTATCATTGTTAGTTGTCACTAATATTCTCTGATATTTGAAATCTTTTTTTATTTTATTTTTATGCAGTTTTACTATGTGGTGTGCGTGCGTGCGTGCGTGCTTGTGTGTGTGTGTGTGTGTGTTCGTGCGTGTGCGTGCGTGTGTGTGTGTGAGTGTATGTATGTGTGCCTATGTGTGTGCGTCTTTGCATGTGTGTGTATGTGTGTGTGTGCGTGCGTGCGTGCGTGCGCGCGCAAGCGTTACGGTTCTCCTTAGTCCATCTCTTCTTTCCCCCCCTTCACCCTTGACTCTGCTTCACTTCTGTCTCTGCACTCTTACTTCTGTCCCCCCTTGGCGTGAACGCTTCTATGGTCCTTCCTATTCTTTCACCCTTCACTGTCTTCATTGCCCTAAGTTCAAGCCGTTTTGTTCTTTCTGTTCTCTTGTCGCTTCTGTCTTGTCTCTTTCGTCCTTCTGTGCGTGTTTTGGGTGGCGTCTGCTGTGCGGGCGCTGCTTATGCCCGTTTATCGGTTTTCCTTCTTTGTCCTCTCGTTCGGGGTGGCAGTTCTCTTCGCTTCTGTCCTTCTCCCCCCCTTACTCGCCTATTCTCTTTCTATGTTCTGGTGCATTTCTTCGTTGGTTTCGTGGAAGGGTGGAGATCATGTTGGATATTTGTGAGATTCTTCTTTTTTTCTGCACTTTCACGGGACAGCTTGCTCTGTTTTCGTTTGCCCTCTTTGAAGGGCTGTAAAAAAAAAAAAAAAAAAAAAAAAAAAAAAAAAAAAAAAAAAAAAAAAAAAACAAAAAAAAAAAAAAAAAAAAAAAAAAAAAAAAAAAAAAAAAAAAAAAAAAAAAAAAAAAAAAAAAAAAAAAAAAAAAAAAAAAAAAAAAAAAAAAAAAAAAAAAAAAAAAAAAAAAAAAAA
>CM065691.1:60309170-60321074 GCA_017654935.2 Phymorhynchus buccinoides
GAGGGGTTAGAGACAGAATGAGGTGGGGGGAGGGAGAGAGAGAGGGGTTAGAGACAGAATGAGGTGGGGGGAGGGAGGGAGAGAGGGTTAGAGACAGAGAGAGTGGGGGAGGGAGAGAGAGAGAGACACAGAATTGATGGTGGTGGGTTGATGGAGAGAGAGAAGAGAGGGTTCAGAGACATGAATGAGGTGGGGGGAGGGAGAGAGAAGAGGGGTTAGAGACAGAATGAGGTGGGGGGAGGGAGAGAGAGAGGGGTTAGAGACAGAATGAGGTGGGGGGAGGGAGAGAGAGAGGGGTTAGAGACAGAATGAGGTGGGGGGAGGGAGAGAGAGAGGGGTTAGAGACAGAATGAGGTGGGGGGAGGGAGAGAGAGAGGGGTTAGAGACAGAATGAGGTGGGGGGAGGGAGAGAGAGAGGGGTTAGAGACAGAATGAGGTGGGGGGAGGGAGAGAGAGAGGGGTTAGAGACGGAATGAGGTGGGGGGAGACAGAGAGAGAGGGAGTGACAGAATGAGGTGTGGGGAGGGTGAGAGAGAGGGGTTAGAGACAGAATGAGGTGGGGGGGATGGGAGAGAGAGAGGGAGGTTAGAGACAGGATGAGGTGGGGGGATGGAGAGAGAGAGGGGAGAGAGACAGAATGAGGTGGTACGAGGGAGAGAGAGAGGGTCGAGACAGAATGAGGTGGAGGGAGGGAGAGAGAGAGTCGTAAGAGACAGAATGAGGCTGGGGTGACGGGCGAGACGCGAGGGCTGTTAGAGACCGAATGAGCGTGGGGGGAGGGAGAGAGAAGGGTTAATAGAAGAGAATGGTGGTAGAGACAGAGATAGAGAGGGTTAGAGAGAGAGAGGGCGATGGGGAGGGAGAGAGAGAGGGGTTAGAGACAGAATGAGGTGTGTGCTCTGCGAGTGTCAGTACAAGGCTGCGGTACCTCGCTCGTAGAAGGGGTCTAGAGACATGCAATGAGGTGGGGAGGGGAGGAGACGAGGAGAGGGGGCTTAGAGACAGAATTGAGGTGGGGGGAGGCGAGAGAGAGAGGTGTTAGAGACAGAATGAGGCTAGGCGGCGAGGGGAGAGAGCAGATGGGGTTAGAGACAGAAATGAGGTGGGTGGAGGGAGAGAGAGAGGGAGAGACAGAATGAGGTGGGGAGACCGAGACAGGGGTTGAGGACGCATGGGGTGGGGGACGAGAGAGAGAGTGGGTGTTAGAGTACAGAATGAGGTGGGGGGGGGGAGAGAGGAGAGGGGTTAGAGACAGAATGATGGTGGGGATGGGAGCAAGAAGAGAGGGGAGGAGAGAGAAAGAGAGATGTTTCGGCTTTGATTGTGTAAGTATGTCTATAATGTTTCACAAAAACCATATGTATATACTTTTTAATAAAGTGTATTTAATTTCTTGATTATTATAAGCTTTTCTGATAACAAAATCAACTGTTACATGCATTTCTGCCCACACTGAGTCAGGATAGATTCAAATGATTTCTTCTTCTAAGTAGTGTCACTCTCTCGACTGTTAAACATGACTGGTTTAGCACAACACTGCAAACTAAATGTTCCTTAAAAGAAGACAGAGATGATTCTTGTAGCCTCTAAACCACACAATTTAAAACTCTGGTTCTCCCAGGTTCTGTCAGACATTGATGGCACTGAGATCAAGCTATCGGCATCCGTCCGCAATCTAGGTGTTACTTTGGACCCAAACCCTTTCTTTCAAACAGCATGTTTCCAAATGTTTGCAAGTCTTGCTATCTAGAACTTCAAAGAATTAGTTCCATCCGCCATTTCCTCTACTCAAGATGCCCTGAAGACTCTAGTATGTGCTTTTGTTCTGTCTCGCCTTGACTACTGTAACTAACTTCTTGCTGGCTGTCCATCAACTCTCATCTCTAAGCTCCAACTCCAGAATTGCTGCTGCCGTCTCATTTCTCGCTCCCCTAGGTACGATCACATCACTCCGGTTCTTCATTCCCTACATTGGCTCCAAGTTCAATCATGTATTGACTACAAAATTCTCCTCCTCGCCTTCAAGTCACTGAATGATCAAGCTCCCCTGTATCTCTCTGATCTTCTTCATCTCTATGTCCCAGCTCGCCAACTACGTTCGTCTTCTGATTCTCGTCTCCTTTCCCTTCCCTCCATCCGTCTCAAATCTGCTGGCCAACGTTCTTTTTCCTGTCAAGCACCATCTCTTTGGAATTCTCTGCCTTCTCCTCTCCGACACTCCAACTCAGTCTCCTCATTCAAAGCCTCTCTTAAAACCCATCTTTTTCCTGCTGCACCCTAAATATTTGATCAGTTGTCTATCGTTGTGTGCACGTGAGGGAAGATTGAATAAGAGATTTGTGCTGTGTTTTGTGGTGTGTGTGTGTGAGCATGCATGTGTGCATACATGTGTGCTTGTGTAGTGTTTTGGTGTTGTGTGTTGTGTGTGCACGCATGTGTATGTCGTGTGTCTGTGTGCATGTATGTGTGTCTGTCTGCGTGCGTACGTTTGTGTGTGAGGGTGTTTGTGTATGTTGTGTTGGTGTATGTGGTCATCGTCCGTGCGGCTCGGTTGATGTGGCTTACTGAATGGGGTATGAACGAGTTGGCGTCGATAATAATGTTGTGTGTGTGTGTAGTGTGCGCGCGCGCGCCTGTGTGCGTGTGTAGGTGTGCGTGTGTGTTAGAGAGAGAGAGAGAGTTGCTTTGTATGTATGCGTTGTTGTTTGGTTGGAGTACGATTCTTGAATGCTGTGTTTGTTGTCTGATGTTGTTGACCTTAATTGATTGTAAAGCGCTTTGGGGGCTCATCTGATGTAAAGCGCTATATAAATGTAGCTATTAATATTATTATTATTAATAAATTTGTTTTAGTTTCTTGTGTAATATGTTTTACGTGTCCGCCATAGCGAAATTATCCTTGTTTGCAGGACAATTAGACAATGGTGAAGTTGAAGTTTGAAATTGAAGGATATTTATTCTTCTTTATTGTGGATAGTTGTTCTGTTTATGTTAAAGAGAGGTGGTTCGAACAGATGTTCAACATTCAGAACAAGAACAGCTCTACTTCCTGGTACAGTGGCTAGTTATTGTTGATATTTATTAGTGGATAGTTGTATGCTCTGTTATGTTAACAGAGGTGGTCGAACAGATGCTCAACATTCAGTGAACAACGTACCAGCTCTTACTTCCTGGAGTGGATAGTTTTATTGTTGATATTTTTGTGGATAGTTGTTGTTCTGTTATGTTAACAGATGGTGCGTTCGAACAGATGCTCAACATTTCAGAACACAGGAAAAGCTCTTACTTCCTGGAGTGCGGACGTAGTTATTGTTGATATTTATTGTGGATAGTTGTTTGTTCTGTTGTCTTGTTAACAGAGGTGGTCGAACAAGATGCTCAACATCTCAGAACAAGACCAGCTGAATTACTTCCTGGAGTGGATAGTTATTGTTGATATATATTGTGGATAGGTACTTGTCGTTCATTTTTTTGTTTGTCTTACCCTGGCTTAAAGACTCCAGGGATCATCCCAACCACAGCCCAAAGTCACTTGAACAATATGCGCTACAAAATTGCACCTGCTAGGGATGAGAACATTAGGCCTGTATGTGTGTGACGCATTTTGTGATTACCCCACCACATGGGCAGTGCACACTCCGACTTCGGAGGATTTTCGGACTGATGCATGTTATGCTAGGAGCTTGTGTAAAGACAATCCCTGCATAGCATATGCAGAGATGTCGCAACAACCATTTTGATGTAAGCCTTGGTGTATAGCTGATGATGTTTATGCGTAGGAAGGTTAAGACAATCCATGCAATCACGCCAGCAGAGCATAACAACATGTTTGAGTTATCCTTTGGTGTTCTAGCTGATGATGTTATGCTAGGAGGTTAAGACAATCCCTGCATAGCCACAGCGCAGAGCATAACATTTTGATAGTAGCCTTGGTGTTTCTAGCTGATGATGTAGCCTTGGTACCGGTCTACGCTGTAGGATGTTATGCTAGGAAGGTTAAGACAATCCCCTGCATAGCCATGCAGATGCATTATACAACATTTTGATGTAGCCTTGGTGTTCTTAGCTGATTGATGTTATGCTGGGAGGTGTTAAAGGACAATCCCTGCATAGCCATGCAGAGCATAACAACATTCTTGATGTAGCCTTGGCGTTCTAGCTTATATCAAGTGGTCTGACATGGCCTGTAAGGCCAAGGCGATAAATCATTTATTGTTATTTATTGTTGACTATTTATTGCTTGATAGGTTACTTCGTTGATGTTATTTTTGATATCTTATTGGTGATGTTTACTGTTGTGATTCACCGGAGGTGCGACGAGCAGATGCTCAACGTGCCGTGAACAAGAACAGCTCTTACTTCGTGGAGTGGATAGTTATTGTTGATAGTTCATTGCTGATATTTACTGTTGGTTTTCCGGAGATACGATGAATCAGATCGCTGAACGTGCAGACACAAGAACAGTCTAGTCGTGGACTGGATAGTTGCTTGATATTTATTGTTGATATTTACTGTTGTGTTCAGAGGTGGACGAGCAGATGCTGAACGTGCAGAACAAGAACAGCTCTTACTTCGTGGAGTGGATCCCCAACAATGTGAAGACAGCGGTGTGTGACATCCCTCCCCGGGGCCTTAAGATGTCTGCCACCTTCGTTGGCAACACCACTGCCATCCAGGAGCTGTTCAAGAGAGTGTCAGAACAGTTCACAGGTATTGGACATTATAATCATACATTACACGGTCATGACAAACAACTCCACTGCCATCCAGGAGCTGTTCAAGAGAGTGTCAGAACAGTTCACAGGTATTGGACATTATAATCATACATTACACGTCATGACAAACAACTCCACTGCCATCCAGGAGCTGTTCAAGAGAGTGTCAGAACAGTTCACAGGTATTGGACATTATAATCATACATTACATGTCATGACAAACAACTCCACTGCCATCCAGGAGCTGTTCAAGAGAGTGTCAGAACAGTTCACAGGTATTGGACATTATAATCATACATTACATGTCATGACAAACAACTCCACTGCCATCCAGGAGCTGTTCAAGAGAGTGTCAGAACAGTTCACAGGTATTGGACATCATAATCATACATTACATGTCATAACAAACTACTCCACTGCCAGAGCTGTTCAACAGGTGTCAGAACAGTTCACAGGTACTTGGACATTATAATGATACATTACATGTCATGACAAACAACTCCACTGCCAGAGCTGTTCAACAGGTGTCAGAACAGTTCACAGGTATTGGACATTAAAATGATACATTACATGTCATGACAAACTACTCCACTGCCAGAGCTGTTCAACAGGTGTCAGAACAGTTCACAGGTGTTGGACATTATAATGATACATTACATGTCATGACAAACTACTCCACTGCCAGAGCTGTTCAACAGGTGTCAGAACAGTTCACAGGTGTTGGACATTATAATGATACATTACATGTCATGACAAACAACTCCACTGCCAGAGCTGTTCAACAGGTGTCAGAACAGTTCACAGGTTATAATGATAATGATACATCACATGAAACACAACTCCACTGCCATCCAGGAGCTGTTCAACAAGGTTTCAGATTCATCTACAGATATTGGTGTTGCATTTTACTATGGTTCTAGGGTTAGTGTTAGGGATCTGTTCAAAAGGGTTAGGGCTAGTGCTATGGATCTATTCAAAAGGGTTAGGGTTAGTCTTAGGGATCTGTTCAAAAGGGTTAGGGCTAGTGTTGGGGATCTGTTCAAAAGGGTTAGGGTTAGGGCTAGTGTCGTTAGCGCGATCCTTGTTCAACATCGGTCCTAGATGACTCCAATCTTTCAGATATTGGTGTTGCATTATACTTACGTTGTGTTTTACTATGATTCAAGCAATGTAAAGACTGTAAGGCCTAGGGGTAGGGTTAGGGACTCTTTCTTTTTCCCCAACGTAGTGGTGGTGTCAGATTAATCTACGATATTGTGTCGCATGTTACTAGGCGCACTTCAAGCCCTGTAAGACGAAAAGAGCTGTTGGTGCTTAGCGTGACTCGGGGTGAGCGTTTTAGGAGATCTGTTCATGAAGCGGTGATCAGATTAAGCGCTCTACAATATTGGGTGACTGATGCATACTGGGGATTCAACTGTAAGTAGAGCTTAAGGCCGAGGTCAGTGGTTTAGGGTTAGGGCTAGTGTTAGGGATCTGTTCAACATGGTGTTCAGATTAATCTATTTGATATTGGTGTTGCATGCTACTATGATTCAAGCTTCGGTGTAAGCTGTTTAAGGCCCAGCCATATTTGCGTACGATTTGGGGACCCCAATACGAAACGATTGCGTGAGGATGTTTGTTTGTCATGATTCACGTGAAAAACTTCCGTCAAAAAAAATAGATTCTACTGTTTTCGCTCACTGTACTCATCGCTAGACTTCTTGAGCGTTAATGGAACCGAGGGGGAGAGGCATGGGAGGCAGCTGCCCCCCCCCCCCCCCCGGTTAAGAGGAGGGAGAGGGGGGCGTCAGGCATGATCTTATCTTGTTTCCTAGAGTACTTCGAGCTTTTTTGCAGCTGTCAAGGAGAGAGAGTCTGATACGTATCTTTTTTTGTGTGATGCCGAGAGAGAGAGAGAGTTATTTTAAAACCTAAATGTGCTTGTATTATAGGGTTGCATAGTTGCATTGTTTTTCAATTGCTTTGTTTAACCCTCTACTTCATTCCAGAATGCTTAGAGTATTGCGGTTTTTGTGCCTTCTTTGCTGTTGCTATATGTTTCTGTACTCACAATACTCGTTATGAACTGTACTGTTAGAAAATACTCAATATTGTCTTGACATTTTTTTTTTTATATTATCTGTGACATACGGCTGACACCCTGTCTCCTGTATTCGATCGACGAGCCACAGTGATGATGAGAAAGATGATGAGTTCATAGAGAGAGAGGGGGGGGGGCCGCGGATTTCAAAGCTCCATTTTATTCATACAATAATTTACATCGATTTCTTTAAAATTCTGATATTGAAATTATGGCCGTTCTTAATTAAATGTACAAGTACGAGACCTATTAAATACTGTCCCCTTATCCATATCTTCTTAAAAATGACATTTATAGAGTGTTTTACTAAGATGTGTAGCTTAACCTATCCATCCGCTTTGTTCGTGTGCTTGCGTCCCAATGACCAGAAAAAACAGAGCTATGGCAGCAACAAGATGTCATGTCGTCAGTCGTTTCAACCTGTCTCTGTTATGTCCTGGACGAAGTGGACAAGCCGAGGACAACAGCCCCATTGACCAGACACACCAGAGCTATGGCAGCAACAAGATGTCATGTCGTCAGTCGTTTCAGCCTGTCTCTGTTATGTCCTGGACGAAGTGGACAAGCCGAGGACAACAGCCCCATTGATCAGACACACCAGAGCTATTGCAGCAACAAGATGTCATGTCGTCAGTCGTTTCAACCTGTCTCTGTTATGTCCTGGACGAAGTGGACAAGCCGAGGACAACAGCCCCATTGACCAGACACACCAGAGCTATGGCAGCAACAAGATGTCATGTCGTCAGTCGTTTCAACCTGTCTCTGTTATGTCCTGGACGAAGTGGACAAGCCGAGGACAACAGCCCCATTGACCAGACACACCAGAGCTATTGCAGCAACAAGATGTCATGTCGTCAGTCGTTTCAACCTGTCTCTGTTATGTCCTGGACGAAGTGGACAAGCCGAGGACAACAGCCCCATTGACCAGACACACCAGAGCTATGGCAGCAACAAGATGTCATGTCGTCAGTCGTTTCAACCTGTCTCTGTTATGTCCTGGACGAAGTGGACAAGCCGAGGACAACAGCCCCATTGATCAGAGCTATTGCAGTGTCACGTGGGGGACGAGTTCACGACAACAGAAACCAAACCATTCACCCAACACTCCACACCCTATCTCTAAGACGTTAACAAGTGTCACGTGGGGGACGAGTTCACAACAGAAACCAAACCATTCACCCAACACTCCGCACCCTATCTCTAAGACGTAACAAGTGTCCCGTGGGACGAGTTTCACAACAAAAACCAACCATTCACCCAACACTCCACACCCTATCTCTAAGACGTTAACAAGTGTCACGTGGGGGACGAGTTCACAACAGAAACCAAACCATTCACCCAACACTCCACACCCTATCTCTAAGACGTTAACAAGTGTCACGTGGGGGACGAGTTCACAACAGAAACCAAACCATTCACCCAACACTCCACACCCTATCTCTAAGACGTAAACAATTTGAAGTACGAACAAAAACTAATTTTATTTACAAAAAAACAGAACAATTCAAAACAAAATTAAATGCTACAAAATGCTTTACATTAAATAAATAATGAAAACCACACACACACACACAAAACCACTCTATATACTTAGGTCAATTTCTCAGCTCCCAGTCTAAGGGAGGCAATCAATCAAAAACCTAAGACCAGGAGTCTTGGCTTAATCAAAAATAAATGAGTCTATCAACGAGGAGAAAACCAGTCAAACTCTCCCTGGAGATATTCACCCCTTTAACATTCGCCTGCCACGCTTTATATCACACAAAAAACCCATCCAAGGGCTTCAACAAAGACCCAAAAAGCCCACTAGCAAAATCCATTTGATTTCTTACAACCTTCTAGTCAACTCTGTCAGACAGAGTGCACCGGACTTCACCCTTTTAGAGAAAAGGTAGCACCTCCTCAAAAACCGCAACAGAAAAGTGAAGGTGCAAAGCCTCAAACGTCATCAAATCAATAAACAATAACTCCTCTAAAAGACAAAACACTAACACCGCATGACTCGAGGGTCAAGATCTGTTGAATAGGAAAAAACCTGCCAACTACTATTTTGCTATTATTAAATAAATAAAAAACCCAACACAATAACCTTAACTTCAGTCTCTTCGTTGTCTCCACGGACACTATTTTATCTGTCCAGGCGCGGGGGCCTCACGATCCTAATTTCACTACTAGAGTCGAGTAGAAAAATGTCAACTAAAAGAAAAAAGGTAAAGTCCTGAATGACCACCCCCTACACTACCTCCCCCCACCCCATTCTCCAGCAGATGGATGCAGCCCTTGGAGAACAAGTGTAGTCGAAAAAGGTAGTCTTACAGTTTACGAAGAGGGGCCCACCGAACGTAGGGGAAGAGGCAAACGATGACGGGGCACAGAGCTCCCAGAAAACGCCTGCAGGACCACAGCTCCTCGCGTCACACGGCGGACGGTGAAGACCTCACGTCTTCAAGGACTTGACGAGGCAACAACCTCCAGCTCAGGTCGGGTCCAGCGTAGGGACTTCAGGACAGGAAGTCACAGAAGGAAAAGGCGCTGCACAGTACATGTTACCATGAGTACACTGCTAAGAGTAAAGGTAAAGGGGAAGCAATGGGGTGGCCAACACATTGTGAGAGTCTACTCAGCTAAGTCGCAGAAGGAAAAGGCGCTGCACAGTACATGTTACCATGAGTACACTGCTAAGACGCGACGAGTAAAGGTAAAGGGGAAGCATTGGGGTGGTCAACACATCGTGAGAGTCTACCCAGCTAAGTCGCAGAAGGAAAAGGCGCTGCACAGTACATGTTACCATGAGTACACTGCTAAGACGCGACGAGTAAAGGTAAAGGGGAAGCATTGGGGTGGTCAACACATCGTGAGAGTCTACTCAGCTAAGTCGCAGAAGGAAAAGGCGCTGCACAGTACATGTTACCATGAGTACACTGCTAAGACGCGACGAGTAAAGGTAAAGGGGAAGCATTGGGGTGGTCAACACATCGTGAGAGTCTACTCAGCTAAGTCGAAGAAGGAAAAGGCGCTGCACAATACATGTTACCATGAGTACACTGCTAAGAGTAAAGGTAAAGGGGAAGCAATGGGGTGGCCAACACATTGTGAGAGTCTACTCAGCTAAGTCGAAGAAGGAAAAGGCGCTGCACAATACATGTTACCATGAGTACACTGCTAAGACGCGACGAGTAAAGGTAAAGGGGAAGCAATGGGGTGGCCAACACATTGTGAGAGTCTACTCAGCTAAGTCGCAGAAGGAAAAGGCGCTGCACAGTACATGTTACCATGAGTACACTGCTAAGACGCGACGAGTAAAGGTAAAGGGGAAGCAATGGGGTGGCCAACACATTGTGAGAGTCTACTCAGCTAAGTCGCAGAAGGAATAAGCGCTGCACAGTACATGTTACCATGAGTACACTGCTAAGACGCGACGAGTAAAGGTAAAGGGGAAGCAATGGGGTGGCCAACACATTGTGAGAGTCTACTCAGCTAAGTTGGCATTCAATACTCTACTGTCTAACCATAAACTTGGGCAATTAAATACAACTAGTCCTTTACCGAAGAAGATGAGAAACCCAAACAGGTTGTAATATTAACTGCTGCTTAAGTCACTATTCGGCTGAAAAGCTTCAAACGCTAGCTTCTCAATCACCAAGGGAAAAACAAAACAAAACCCCAACAAGGGAGAGAACCAACCCAACTTCTAAATATCTTACATAGAAAATGTTACAGTGAAACATATTACACCTGGTCAATTTCCAACCACTCATTAATTATAAATGAGTTGATAAGAACAAGGTAAAATGCCTACAAAGTGCTTTCGAACATGAATCTAGCCCAAACGCCAGAAGTCGTGCAAACAATACAAAGTTTAGATTAAATGCACAGAACGACGACTGCAATACTTAACAGTAAGCACCATTCTGGAGGTACTAAATAACCACAATAAAATCCTGAGAATACAAACATTTATTCAGACAACAAAACAAACCTTTTGGTCAAGTTTCGTATCGTCTGCAAAGAAGCGACACTGAGGGGAGGGGAGAGATAGGTGGGCCGGAAGTGACAAGGCGCACCACTAACAGTAAAACCTAGCCCCTTCCCTAGTCAACAAAATGCCCGGACAAAAATAAGCTAAAGGGGAAAATACTTTATTTAAAGTTACGATATTTGACTCGGAAACAAACCTTTTTACACTTCAATCCAAGAATAACATTTTATGAAGGAAACATTTTAAACAATGGAATAAAAAATATATGATACATGTAGTAGAATTAAAAACTCTAGGGAGAAATAAATGGAAAAAGGGGAATTTTTTAACAGGGGAAATTGGTCGGAATAAAAATATGGACTATAACTTGAACCCCTAGATATGTCCCATATGTGCCCCTAGGGGCCGAGAGGACGTAAAACACCAGTTTACTACTGAACCCCTAGATGAAAAATAAAGAACGAGAAATAATAAAAAGACACTCTACTAACCAACTCGCTCGTGCACGAGGAAGAAGAAGGAAGGAGGGAAGGCCGCGCCTCTCACAGTGTAAGGGAGAAGAAAAAGTCGACACGTGTAGTCAGTCAAGTCAGTTGTCGGGTTACAAACTACTCAGCTTTTTGAGGGGGGGAGGGGGGGAGAGAGAGAGAGAGGGGGAGGGGGAGGGAGAGAGAGAGAGAGAGAGAGAGAGAGAGATGTTGAGGATAACGATTATGACGATTTGGAATTACGGTAGAAATACGTTTGTACTACACCTAAAGCATGGAAATGTATTATTGCATGTGTCTGCCGTTGAAAGGCATAACAAAAATTGAAGAACAAAAGAAGAAGAAAAAAAGAAGAAAAAGAAAAAAAAAAGTTACAAATCGGGAAATGATGAAAAGGGAATCAAAACATTGATATAAATGCAATTTTAAAATGTGCATGGCAAGAGAGAGAATGCAAAACGCTACTAATCCTGAACCCCAACGTCCAGCAGCAGGCAGCCTACTACCAGCTACTAGGCCTACCAGAGAGTGTCTCTGCTACTACCAAGTCAACACTACAGCTGTGCAGCGCTAGCGCCCAAGCAGACACCACCCCACAAGACAGTGCCAGACTCTACTACCACGATCAGAAGCAGA
>CM065691.1:60321574-60346574 GCA_017654935.2 Phymorhynchus buccinoides
GGATGGTGGTACCTCGTTTCCGTCATTTTTGCTGCACACACTTCCTCACTACTGCTTGTTCACCTGGTGAATATGTTTATTTGTCAGTTTCTCTTTCCGCGAGTGCCTAAAATGTCAGCAATTTCTTTCTTTATGTCCACGTGCAGCATGAGTAATCTCTTGACTTTCTGATAAAGTTTTAATTAATTAATGATTTTATTTGATTAGCGATATCTCCACACTATCATATCTCCTGTTCCTTTAAACAATTGAAATATAATAAACACCTTGTTTTAAAAATTCTCCGAAAGGACCCCAGTGCCATAGTGCTGGTGCAAGGGCGTATCTGGCTGCGAACAATACATAACATTCTGTGTCCCACGTCCATCCCTCTTCTGCCACATTACGCTGTGTTCCTGCATACAAGGGCGTCTACTGCCCAGCAATACCTAAGACATTTGGGTCCACACGTCCTCCCTCTTCTGCACACATTACGCTGTGTTCCTGCAGGACAAGGGTCTCTGCCCATCAATACCTAAAGACATTATTGTCCACACGTCTCCCTCTTCTGCACAACATTACGCTGTGTCCTGCAGGAAGGGTGTCTAACTGCCCAGCATACCTAAGACATTATGGGTCCACACGTTCTCCCTCTTCGGCCAACATTCCGCTGTGTTCCTGCAGGACATAGGGCGTCTAACTGCCGACCTACCTAAAGACATTAGGGTCCTACGTCCTCCCTCTTCTGCACAACATTACGCTGTGTTCCTAGCAGACAAGGTCCGCCCTCATTCTGTGCGACTCGGCAACCAGGTGCTCACCGAAACAGCCCCTCATGACTTCCCTGGACAATCTGTCACCACTTCTGCACACCTTAATGCTGTGTTCCTGCGGACAAGGCTCGGCCTCATACTGTACAACTCAGCCCCAGCACCCACCTGAGAAGTCTTAGATGTGCCGGCGAATCACCGCGAGTTTGTTGAATGCCCAATGCAGCTGAGTAGGACTCACCCACAGCACCATCCACCGTCTGATCGAATCCCATGCCAATGCTGTCTCTGTCTGTCTGTCTATCTATATATCTATGTGAATATCATGCCTTGGCCGACGTTTTTTATTCTATGTTCGTATATGTAACAAGGACAGATTGTAAGACTAGGCGTTGCCTACAATCTTTATCCTTGAAAAATAAAGTTAAAGTTTTCAAGTGTCTCTCTGTCTCCTGTCCCCAATCTGTCTGTTCATTCTCTGTCTATCATCTGTCTTTCCCTGTCTCCTGTTTCTTCTGTGTGTTTCAGACGTTCATGGCCATCTGCTTCCCACTATTGCTTCTTGTGGTTCTTTTTTTCAGTTCGCTGGTGGTTCCTCTTGTGTTCTTTGGTTTCTGTTCGCTATTGCCTCTTGGTGTTCTTTGTTTCAGTTCCCTAATTCATCTTGTGTTCTTTGTTTGCTGTTGGCGCCTATTGCATCTTTGTGTTCTTTGTTTCTCTGTCCCTATTTCCTCTTGTGTTCTTTGCCCCTTTGCTGTTCTTCCTTGTTTCTCTTGTGTTCTTTGTTTCTGTTCCCTATTCCTCTTGTGTTCTTTGTTTCTGTTCCCTATTCATCTTGTGTTCTTTGTTTCTGTTCCCTGTTCCTCTTGTGTTCTTTGTTTCTGTTCCCTATTCCTCTTGTGTTCTTTGTTTCTGTTCCCTATTCCTCTTGTGTTCTTTGTTTCTGTTCCCTATTCCTTCTTGTGTTCTTTGTTTCTGTTCCCTATTCATCTTGTGTTCTTTGTTTCTGTCCCTATTCATCTATGTGTGCTTTGTTGTAAAGTTGTTCCCTATTCCTTCTTGTGTTCTTTGTTTCTGTTCCCTATTCATCTTGTGTTCTTTGTTTCAGTTCCCTATTCATCTTGTGTTCTTTGTTTCTGTTCCCTATTCCTCTTGTGTTCTTTGTTTCTGTTGTCTTTATTTGTTTCTTGGCAATAACGGCAAGTATGAAAAATGTCCAGTCCAGGCCAGTACGTTTACCATTGTATGATCAAGGTTCATTTCCATCATTGTCATCTGATCATCATCATTACATTATTTATGTGGTTTCAGTTCTGGGTAGCGCTATCTAATCATTATCTAATCATTATCATTATCTAATCATCATCATTATCTAATCATTATCATTATCTAATCATCATCATTATCTAATCATCATCATTATATAATAATTATCATTATCTAATCATTATCATTATCTAATCATTATTATTTCTGTTTTCAGTTCTGGGAAGTCATCAGTGATGAACATGGAATTGACTCGGCCATGCACTCAGGCACCATTATCACGGAGACTTCTGACGCGTTTATCAGCTGAGAAGATGTAATCAATGTTCTTAGCTACAATGAAGGCTCATGCTGGTGAGGAGAGAGAGAGAGATTGAGAGAGAGGGAGAGAGAGAGAGAGGTAGGAGAGAGAGGGAGATAGTGGAGGAGAGAGAGAGAGAGAGTTAGTAAGAGAATAGTGTGATTACACTTATCACGGGAGTACTCTGTACGTCTAGCAGTCTAGAGAGAATCAATGTCTACTACAAATCGGAAGGCTCACTGTGGATAAATTGAGAGAGAGAGAGAGAGAGAATTTTGAGAGAGAGAGAGAGAGAGAAGAGAGAGTGAGTAGAGAGAGAGGAGTGAGAGAGAGTAATAGTTGTGAGTTGCACTTATCACGAGCTGACTCTGACCTAGGCAGGTTTAAAGAATCCTTAGAGAAGGAATCATGTCTACTACACTGAGGCCTACTGTTAGAGAGAGTAGAGAGAGAGAGTAGTGTAGTGCTGATGTGCACTTGTCAGCGGAGTCTCCACATGACCTACAGCTAGTAGAGCAATCTAATGTCTTACCTACAATGGAGGGCAACTGGTGAGAGGAGAGTAGTAGAGAGGAGTAGAGAGAAGAAGAGAGTAGATGTTGATTGCACTTATGTCTACGGATGACTCTGACCTAAGGCAGTCTGGAGGGGGTAAAGAGGATGGGGGGGGGGGGAAGGGAGGGAGAATCAATGTCTACTACAATGAGGCCACTGGTGAGAGAGAGATAGAGAACTCGGAACTCGGAAAGTTTAATTGTACATTGGCCTTGGGCCACAATACAATATTTGAGAGGGGAGACAAAGGGTGAAAAAATAAATAATTCAAAATGTTCATCAGCAATGGCCATTACAACAGCATGCACATTCGTTCTTGCAGTTACTAAATAATTATATATCGAAGGTTGCCTGCCAGAGTAGCGTATATCGCGTTTCAGTAGTTTGGAGAAAAACAGAAATCAAAGTTTGAATTTTAAGTACATCAATAAACGAAACCTTTGTAGCGCGGAAAGAGTTTAGGCGTTTACTTTGATATCTTCGCCATTAGCAAGAGAAAGAAATGTAACAACACAATGTTTAGTTTTATCACAATAATTCATCAAAAAGGCCGGGGGCATTCAATCCAGAAGGCGCTCTAAACACCCAGCCTATCACGAGTATAGTCATGTGTCTCAGTTCAGTCTGACGCAACACAGGACAGAGACCGGCGAGACTCATTTACATACTGGAGTACCCTCACGTGCTCTGCTCTGGCCATACCTGTGGTGGTGAACATCAAAGTGACCCTTTCGTTATATGCTGACATACACTGAGTGAGCAATGCGTACATGGTTGAAAATCACGTTTTCACGTAAACTGGGAAAGCCAAACTGTGATACGTGAGTCGGTGGGAAAACAAAAAGCGTTCAGAAGGCTGCCAAAGTAGTTTTCTCTTACTTTTTTTTTTTACAGCAAACACTTTGATATACGAGTTTGATAACAATTGAACAGGAACATTTAGATATTCAGAGTAAAATTAAAATGTTATGAAGTAAACAAACGCCTTCCACTCATACCCTACTCAGGAAAAAAAAATACAGTATTATGTAGGCCTACAACTGATAATCAATAAGATTTGATTGTGTGATATTGCCCTTGTGTGGATATGCGATTTAAGGGCAGGCACAAAATAATAGTTTGAAAGAAAATAAAAGGTTAGTTGGTGAATGGAGAGGTAGGGGCTAAAATGGAGGTGTGGAAGGTGCTGTATTGCTGAAAAGAGCTTTTGCCTCTTGTGATCTTTATGAGATAATGGTAATTTGCAGAGTGGGCAGACTTACCAAAAAAAGGAATGACAGACAAAGAAACAAGAGCGTGTGTGAGCGCGTGCGCGTGTGCGTGGTGTGTGTGTGTGTGTTATGTGACAGACAGACAGACAGAAAGAGATAGACAGACAGAAAGAGACAAACAGACAGACAGACAAACAGAAAGAGATGGACAGACAGACAGAAAAGAGACAGACAGACAGACAGAGATTGAGAGACAGACAACATCGATAGCTTTTAGGTGACCCAACTTTGTGCGTTCCTTGCTGTTTGGTCAACTACTATACGGCAGTACTGCATACCAGGCGGTAATTAAATACCAGGGGTAATTAAAATGGGGGAAAAGGGAGGGGGGTGGTAAGCAGGATTGGAATGGAAAAGTGAACAGTATCTGCATGACATGTAATCCCATGAAAACGTACGAATGTATGAACAATATTGTTTACTCTCTAACATTGGCAATTCACTAGAAATGAAAACTGTTATGCTGATTAAAGACAAACAAAAACATGTTTGGGGTTGAGAGAGAGGGGAGGGAAGAGAGAGTGAGAGAGAGAGAGAGAGGAGAGAGAGAGAGAGAGAGAGAGAGAGAGAGAGAGAGAGACGCCACTAGCTCACGTGACTCACAAGATGTCCCATTACAGTCTGTGGTTATATGACCCTAGTCTTTCAAATCAAACACGCGCCTATGTTATATGGTCACAAGTCACTGTCTGGTCCAAGTTGGAGGCCCTTGTGACTGAATTCCTTCCGACTGATCAAAGACATTCCTCAATTGTCATCTGATCAGCCGGTCAGTTGTAAGACGAAAGTGTCTGCTCAGCACATGCTGAACAAGTTGAAAGCGTTATATACTACTTCAGCGAGGGCGAAATTTCAAGTTTTAGGATTTTTGTTGGTAAGCTGAAGGATACATTATTCAGATATCTCATGATCTGGGTTGCAGGGGTTTGGTCAGTTCTTGGATGGTAGCATTAATAACTACTCACAATTTACAAGTCATATCGCCTAAAACATCTGAAAGCATGAAAATATACTCCTTTTAGAGTGTTTCTATGAGAAAAAAAAGAAAAACTCATTTTTGTCGATATATCATGATCTGGCAGGTAACCCTCGATATAATCATCATATAGTAATTTGGCAAAGTTGTGTCTGTGTGTGTGTGTGAAGCACAAAACGGGCCTTATAACGTTTTTCGACCGAATCGCTTCAAATTTGCTATGAGCCCTAACAGGGCGATGGCAACGGCAACCGAGGCGGCCGTGTCATTTGCGCGGTTTGGCAAATGCACGAAAAGCGTATCCGCCGGCCTCTCGGCGCCCGTATCTCCGGTATTTCTGGGTCGATTGCCTTCGAATTTGGCAGGTAGATGTGTGTGTGTGTACGCGCGCACGCGCATGTGTCTGTGTGTGTCACAACACATATTACAACACACCACAGCACATTACATGATATCAGAGAGAGAGAGACAGACAGAGAGGGAGAGAGAGACGCATGTCTGTGTGTGTCACATCACATATTACAACACATCATATCACATTATATCATATCAGAGACAGACAGACAGACAGACAGAGAGAGGGGGAGAGACAGACGCATGTGTGTGTGTCACATCACATATTACAACACATCACATTATATCATATCAGAGAGAGACAGAGAGGGGGAGAAAGACGCATGTCTGTGTGTGTCACATCACATATTACAACACATCACATTATATCATATCAGAGAGACAGACAGACAGAGGGAGAGAGAGAGACGCATGTCTGTGTGTGTCACATCACATATTACAACACATATCACATTATATCATATCAGAGACAGACAGACAGAGGGAGAGAGAGAGACGCATGTCTGTGTGTGTCACATCACATATTACAACACATATCACGTGACATTATATCATATCAGAGAGAGAGGTAAACAGACAGACAGAGAGAGGGGGAGAGAGAGGACGCATGTCTGTGTGTGTCACATCACATAATTATTACAACACATATGACGTGACATTATATCATATCAGAGAGAGAGGTAAACAGACAGACAGAGAGAGGGGGAGAGAGAGACGCATGTCTGTGTGTGTCACATCACATATTACAACACATATCACGTGACATTATATCATATCAGAGAGAGAGGTAAACAGACAGACAGAGAGAGGGGGAGAGAGAGACGCATGTCTGTGTGTGTCACATCACATAATTATTACAACACATATGACGTGACATTATATCATATCAGAGAGAGAGGTAAACAGACAGACAGAGAGAGGGGGAGAGAAAGACGCATGTCTGTGTGTGTCACATCACATATTACAACACATATCACGTGACATTATATCATATCAGAGAGAGAAAGAGAAAGGGCGAGATAGGAAAGGGCCAAGAGGAAAAGGGCCAATGGATTATGATGATGAACTATGCTAATGTGTCACGTGCTGATAGACCTGGAGCCAGGCACCATGGATTATGATGATGAATTATGCTAATGTGTCACGTGCAGGTGGGAAATACGTGTCACGCTGTTGTCTCATTGACCTGGAGCCAGGCACCATGGATTATGATGATGAATTATGCTAATATGTCATGTGCAGGCGGGAAGTCCGTGCCTCGCTGTTGTCTCATTGACCTGGAGCCAGGCACCATGGATTATGATGATGAATTATGCTAATCATGTAGAGTAAGTGTTCCACGCCTGACAGGCAGCATGGTCACGAGCTCTGATATTTCTTCACTGTAGCGTTGTACCTAGATAATCTATTGTTGTGAAAAGTGTACAAGTGTAGCATGATGGAGTGGTGCGTGTATTGGTGCTTGTTTTGTGCAGTTCTTCCGCCTGATTTGCTAGTTATTTGGACTGCTTTTTTATTTCAACTGTCCAACTCTCATGCTAACCTAGAAACGCCATTCCCCTACCAGCCTGCTTGACAACATGTGGAACCCATTTCTTCCATCCCCCATCCTCCTCACCCCTCCTCTCCCCCATTCTTGTACGGGCCTCTCCCTCCACTTGTTGCCTCTACTCCATTCAGTCAAACCGCCCCTCACCACTCCCCCACCGCGCCTCTTTCTCGAATCTCCTACCGTCGAGAACAACTGCTGTCTGTTGCCCCAGCACCACTGGACCCCTCTGTAATGGAGGCCATCAAAGGAGTGGGAATTGGATATCATCTTCCTCGCGTCCGAAAGCACCGTGGTGGCCAGCGGAAACAGAGACAGATCAGCACAGTGTGTGGTAACAGACCTGATTCGGCCACCACTAAGCTGCCAACGCCTGACATCAACCAACACTGGGTCGGTCGACACGCCTTGCCTGCCTACCCCTTACCTCCCTCTTACTGCCATCCTGTGGAACAATCCCTGAACTGTACAAATACTAGCTGTACAACCAAGCGTTCCCCTGACAACCTGATACGTATTCTAATTACCCATGGGCCCTCCAGTACAACACAACGTAACGATTCCAACAGTCTACAACTGGCCCTCTTTAACGCAAGATATGTCAGCGACCCACTGAGACGAGCAGAGATCTGCTCTTTCATTACGGACAACGACTGTGATGTATTCGTAAAAACAGAATCCTGGCTTCAAAAACAAGGCGATGAAGCAAAGTGTGCTGACCTGACACCATCTGGCTACACACTCTATTCCTTCCCTCGCCCTTCACGCGGTGGGGGGATTGCGCTTATCTCCAAGAACTCTGGCCAAGCATCTTTCCACCTCCACTGCCCTTTCCCTTCCAACACCCAAGCTTCGAAGCAGTTCGCGTTACCATGGCAACGTTGTCTTCTCCTGTCCACTTCATCTGCGTGTACCGACCTCCACCAAGCCGCAAAAATAAACTGACAGACGCTATGTTTCTCAGTGAATTCCCTGACCTTTTAGAGTACTGTAATAACCTTTCTGGAAAGTGTATTATATTAGGAGACATAAATGTTCATTTTGACACTCAGCATAGCCCTGTAACTACTAAGACGATTAATGCTTTGGATGTGTTTCATTTTAGTCAATCTGTTACCGAGCCAACTCATGAACGTGGCCACATTCTGGACTGGGTCATTTATGGACCTGATGATGATTTGTTACGCTCTACTCATGTCACTCCATCTCTTGCTTCTGACCATTTCTGTATTGTTTGTGAACTATGTTTGTCTGTCCCGTCTGACACCCCATCGTACAGACAGTCTCGTAATGTATGCGGCATGGACAGATCAGCATTTCAAGCAGAGTTGCGCGCGACTATCTGCCCTGAATCATGCCCCGCGGTCAACGAACTTAACAGCGCTCTCACTCGCGTTATCAACACTCACGCGCCGTTACGTCACCGCCAAGAGCGTGCCGATAGACTGGAGCCGTGGTATCCTTTAGTTAGTACTGAACTGAACTCGGCGAAGTCAGAAAAGCGTGTAGCTGAAAGAGCAAGACCCCCCTTACCGTTACGAAACAAATCTTCAACGCTGCAAAACGAAAAATAGCGAACATATTGTTGACAGCAAGATCCTCCTTTTACACTGACCAAATAAACAATGCAGTGACCTCTAGCCGGCTGTTTTCTATCTGCAGCAAACTACTTGGGCGTGCCAAAAGCACCCCTCTCCCTACCACCCACCCTGTCAGTGACCTTCCAGACGTCTTTAACGACTACTTTGTTCAGAAAATCCAGCTGATCAGAAACGAACTTGATCAGGCTTCTCTTCTACACCTACCACCCTGTTTGACCAAATAGGAACAACATCCACGTTCTTGGAATTTCAGCCAGTTACTGCCTTTGAATAGAAGAAGATCATTCTAAAAGCAAAACCCACTTCCTGTCCTCTTGAACCTATACCGACGCCACTTTTCATAGAATATCTTGATGAACTACTCCCTACTCTCACCCATATTGTCAACAACTCTCTAACATCTGGATCCTTTCCATCTGTGTTCAAAACTGCCATTGTCAAACCACTTCTAAAGAAATCATCCCTTGACCCAAACACTCTAAAGAACTATAGGCCTGTATCCAACCTCTCTTTCATATCGTAAATCATTGAGAAATTAGTTCTTCATCAACTCCTAGGCTATCTCAATGAACATCAACTCATCAGTCGTTCACAATCAGCGTACAGGCCATTTCACAGCACTGAAACTGCACTGTTGAAGGTAACTAATGACATTCTCTTAGCTCTTGACTCTGGTGACGCGTCTATATTAACTCTTTTGGATCTTTCAGCTGCTTTCGATACTATTGACCACCATACACTCCTTAAGAGGCTTCAAATCACCTATGGGATATCAGGCACTGCTCTGTCATGGTTCTCGTCTTACCTCTCTGGTCGAACTCAGTCTGTCTCCATCAATGACTCATCTTCTGCAATGGTTGGCCTCACATGTGGGGTTCCTCAAGGCTCAGTACTTGGACCAGTCCTCTTCATCATGTATACTAAACCTCTGTCCGAGTTGATCACTTCTCATTCAGTTGATTCTCAGTCTTTTGCTGATGATACACAACTCCACAAGCCTGTATCCCCATCTACCATTCTTCCTTCTATATCTTCACTGGAATTCTGCATTCGCAACATCAAATCATGGATGCTACAAAACAAACTGAAGTTGAATGATGACAAAACGGAGGCCTTGTTCATCCACTCTCCGTCTAGACAACTTTTGTACCCAAAGTCTGATTCCATCTCTGTCCGTGAAACTCAAATACCTTTTTCTCCTTCTGCTAGAAATCTTGGCTTCCACATCTCTCAAGATATGAGTGTTGACTCACAAGTTCAAACTATCTGTCGGTCAGCATACTGTGAGCTGCGTCGCATTGGTACGATTTGCCATCTCCTGTCTATAGATACTGCTAAGATACTATTCTGCGCTTTTGTTCTCTCTAAATTAGATTATTGTAATTCACTCTTGTATGGCTGCCCCCAACACCTCATTGACAAGCTTAAAAAAGTCCAGAACTCTGCTGCCAGACTTGTCCTCAAGGTCTCTAAGTATCATCATGTTCAACCACTCCTGATATCCCTCAATTGGCTTCCCATCAAAGCACGTATTGACTACAAAATTTCCACTCTATGTCATTCTTATTTCTCTGGAAATGGCCCTAGCTACATTTCTGACATGCTTTCTGTCTATACTCCATCAAGGCAATTGCGGTCATCTTCGGATTCGAAAATTCTCTGTGTTCCTATTACACGAACAAAAATGTTTGGTGAGCGCTCCTTTTCCTTTTCGGCCCCATCAGTTTGGAACTCCTTACCACGTGAAATTCGCCATATCGAGTCCTTGCAATGCTTCAAATCAGCTCTCAAGACCCGCCTATTCAAGCTACATCACAACCTTTAGGCCACATTACTTCTCGACTCTATTCTCACACACTCCTTCTCCTCCCCCCCCCCTATATTAGTTTCACTGTGTGTTGACTGCAATGTCTACGTCGGCTTTGTTGCGAGAGAGTCAGACATGGAGAGAGAGAGAGAGAGAGAGAGAGAGAGAGAGAGAGAGAGAGAGAGAGAGAGAGAGAGAGAGAGAGTGTGTGTGCGTTGATGCTTTATTGAACTGATTGTATTTTGTATTGTGTTCTTGGGTGGGGTGAGTGGTGGTGATGGTAACGTGTGTGTGTGTGTGCATGTGCGTGCGTGAGTGAGTGTGTGTGTGTGTATATGTATGTGCGTATGCGCGTACGCGAGTGCCTGCGTGGGTGGGGGGTGGTGTGTGTATGTGTATGCCTATTTGCATGTGTGTGAGCGATTATTTGTTTTGTTGTTGAATTTCTTGCTTTTAATTTTGTTGTTGCTAAGCGCATAGAGCTCCACATTTGTTGGAGGAGTGCGCTATATAAATGATTCACTATTATTATTATTATTATTAATATGTCACGTGCAGGCGGGAAGTACGTGCCTCGCTGTTGTCTCATTGACCTGGAGCCAGGCACCATGGATTATGATGATGAATTATGCTAATGTGTCACGTGCAGGCAGGAAGTACGTGCCTCGCTGTTGTCTCATTGACCTGGAGCCAGGCACCATGGATTATGATGATGAATTATGCTAATGTGTCACGTGCAGGCGGGAAGTACGTGCCTCGCTGTTGTCTCATTGACCTGGAGCCAGGCACCATGGATTATGATGATGAATTATGCTAATGTGTCACGTGCAGGCGGGAAGTACGTGCCTCGCTGTTGTCTCATTGACCTGGAGCCAGGCACCATGGATTATGATGATGAATTATGCTAATGTGTCACGTGCAGGCGGGAAGTACGTGCCTCGCTGTTGTCTCATTGACCTGGAGCCAGGCACCATGGATTATGATGATGAATTATGCTAATGTGTCACGTGCAGGCGGGAAGTACGTGCCTCGCTGTTGTCTCATTGACCTGGAGCCAGGCACCATGGATTCTGTGCGCTCAGGGCCCTTCGGTCAGATCTTCCGCCCAGACAACTTCGTCTTCGGTAAGAACGTCATCCCATTACTATTTATGAAACTATTATTACATTGAGTTTCTGAGCATCCGCTCTTTAAGTTCATCTTTGGTGAGTGACTAGTACGGAAGTAATCAGTGGGCCTAAATCCTTGTCACTGAACGTGTTCTTTATATGAATGTATTACTGGTTCATGTTTAAACATCACATGAATCAGAAAGGAAGCTGGGATGAACAATTGAAAATCATTTAAAGGCAAAAAGGGAGAGCTGTACAATTGAGCTGAAAACCAGTCATCAGCTCCCTGACGGGTATCGCTAGTTTCAGCTCTGTCAGGGCATTGATGTGTGATTCAGCGATTGTAAAGAGCTTGAGGTATTTAACGAGGTTAAGTGCTGATAGATGTCCACAGACCACGGAGGCCTAGTTTCAGCTCTGTCAGGGCATTGCAGTCTGATGTGTGATTCAGCGATAGTAAAGAGCTTGAGGTATTTAACGAGGTTAAGTGCTGATAGATGTCCACAGACCACGGAGGCCTAGTTTCAGCTCTGTCAGGGCATTGCAGTCTGATGTGTGATTCAGCGATTGTAAAGAGCTTGAGGTATTTAACGAGGTTAAGTGCTGATATATATCCATAGACCACGGAGGCCTAGTTTCAGCTCTGTCAGGGCATTGCAGTCTGATGTGTGATTCAGCGATAGTAAAGAGCTTGAGGTATTTAACGAGGTTAAGTGCTGATATATATCCACAGACCATGGAGGGCTAGTTTCAGCTCTGTCAGGGCATTGCAGTCTGATGTGTGATTCAGCGATTGTAAAGAGCTTGAGGTATTTAGCGAGGTTAAGTGCTGATATATATCCATAGACCACGGAGGGCTAGCAGAACTGGGTGTCATTAGTCTACATGCTCTTTCGACCAAACAAGACACACACAATCAATCTCTAATTACAAACACACACGCACGCATGCGCACAAACACACACACACGCACACACACACTCACACATACACGCACACATACACACACACATGCGCGCACAAGCTCACACACACACACACGCATACACTATATATAGACCCCCGAGTCTGTTCAGCTCGCTACCACAATGAACAGCACAGACCACGTATAGCGGTATCGAATTGCTGGATGTCATGTATGGCCTGCACCTACAATTGTTGAAAGTGCTAAACTGTTGATTTCCAAAACATTTAGGGCCTGTACCTACAATTGTTCAAAGTGCTAAACTGTTGATCTGCAAAACAATTAGGGCCTGTACCTACAATTGTTCAAAGTGCTAAACTGTTGATCTCCAAAACATGTATGGCCTGCACCTACAATTGTTGAAAGTGCTAAACTGTTGATTTCCAAAACATTTAGGGCCTGTACCTACAATTGTTGAAAGTGCTAAACTGTTGATCTCCAAAACATTTAGGGCCTGTACCTACAATTGTTGAAAGTGCTAAACTGTTGATCTCCAAACAATTAGGGCCTGTACCTACAATTGTTCAAAGTGCTAAACTCCAGGTGATCTCCAAAACAATTAGGGCCTGCACCTACAATTGTTCAAAGTGCTAAACTGTTGATCTCCAAAACATGTATGGCCTGTAGCTACAATTGTTCAAAGTGCTAAACTCCTGTTGATGTCCAAAACAATTAGGGCCTGCACGTACAATTATTCAAAGTGCTAAACTCCTGGTGATGTCCAAAACAATTAGGGCCTGCACCTACAATTGTTCAAAGTGCTAAACTCCTGTTGATGTCCAAAACAATTAGGGCCTGCACCTACAATTGTTCAAAGTGCTAAACTCCTGTTGATGTCCAAAACATGTATGGCCTGTGCCTACAATTGTTCAAAGTGCTAAACTGTTGATCTCCAAAACATGTATGGCCTGTACCTACAATTGTTCAAAGTGCTAAACTGTTGATCTCCAAAACATGTATGGCCTGTACCTACAATTGTTCAAAGTGCTAAACTGGTGATCTCCAAAACATGTATGGCCTGTACCTACAATTGTTCAAAGTGCTAAACTGGTGATCTCCAAAACATGTATGGCCTGTACCTACAATTGTTCAAAGTGCTAAACTGTTGATCTCCAAAACATGTATGGCCTGTACCTACAATTGTTCAAAGTGCTAAACTGTTGATCTCCAAAACATGTATGGCCTGTACCTACAATTGTTCAAAGTGCTAAACTGGTGATCTCCAAAACATGTATGGCCTGTACCTACAATTGTTCAAAATGCTAAACTGTTGATCTCCAAAACATGTATGGCCTGTACCTACAATTGTTCAAAGTGCTAAACTGGTGATCTCCAAAACATGTATGGCCTGTACCTACAATTGTTCAAAGTGCTAAACTGTTGATCTCCAAAACATGTATGGCCTGTACCTACAATTGTTCAAAGTGCTAAACTCCTGTTGATGTCCAAAACAATTAGGGCCTGCACCTACAATTGTTCAAAGTGCTAAACTCCTGGTGATGTCCAAAACAATTAGGGCCTGTACCTACAATTGCTCAAAGTGCTAAACTCCTGTTGATGTCCAAAACAATTAGGGCCTGTACCTACAATTGCTCAAAGTGCTAAACTCCTGTTGATGTCCAAAACAATTAGGGCCTGTACCTACAATTGTTCAAAGTGCTAAACTGGTGATCTCCAAAACATGTATGGCCTGTGCCTACAATTGTTCAAAGTGCTAAACTGTTGATCTCCAAAACAATTAGGGCCTGTACCTACAATTGCTCAAAGTGCTAAACTGTTGATCTCCAAAACAATTAGGGCCTGCACCTACAATTGTTCAAAGTGCTAAACTCCTGGTGATCTCCAAAACATGTATGGCCTGTACCTACAATTGTTCAAAGTGCTAAACTCCTGGTGATCTCCAAAACATGTATGGCCTGTATCAACAAAGTCTTAATTCTTAAGTCCTGTAGATCTCCATAACATAAAAAGCACAGGTGTTTTAAGGCCTTTTCTTCCTCCGACATTTTGTAAAGCCTTACAGAGGGACCTTTACTGGCATCTGTCTTCACAGGTTAACGGTTGTAAAGGCTTACAGAGGGACCTTTACTGGCATCTGTCTTCACAGGTTCACGGTTGTAAAGGCTTACAGAGGGGCCTTTACTGGCATGTGTCTTCACAGGTTCATGGTTGTAAAGGCTTACAGAGGGACCTTTACTGGCATCTGTCTTCACAGGTTCACGGTTGTAAAGGCTTACAGAGGGGCCTTTACTGGCATGTGTCTTCACAGGTTCACGGTTGTAAAGGCTTACAGAGGGGCCTTTACTGGCATGTGTCTTCACAGGTTCACGGTTGTAAAGGCTTACAGGGAGCCGTTAAGGTGATCCATTGTTGTGGTTCCATTTGGTTGAGAAGACGTTTTTGACCGGACATTAATTTGCGTATGTACGGATTTAGAATGAGGCGATTTAACGTTATGGGAATTGGTGTGTTGTGTGTAATTTGAACATGACTAGGATGGTTTATGATCGGAATTAGTTGGCTGTGTCACGGAATTAGCGTGCACCGCTTAGTATCCGACATGATCTGGTTGATATTTGAATTAGAGACAGTCCTACGATTAAGACATGTCATTAGTTATCGGAATTTATTGTTGGTACAGTATGTATATTTGCATACATGACCAGAACGTGTTAGTATGTTAGTATATCAATATATTATTATTCGTTATACAGATGTGAGTCGTTGACTGTTGTTTTGACTCTCATGTATGATGTCAAATGCACTGTTTTTGCTTTACCACCGCCTGAGGGTTTAAGTGTGTGTCCTTGTTAGTGTGTTTGTCAGGGAGAATGCTCCATGATGGGCTGTACATGGACTAACAAGCCCATCATGGAGCATTCTCCCTGACAAACACACTAACAAGGACACACACTGACACACCACGTACAGCCCATCATGGAGCATTCTCCCTGACAAACACACTAACAAGGACACACACTGACACACCACGTACAGCCCATCATGGAGCATTCTCCCTGACAAACACACTAACAAGGACACACACTGACACACCACGTACAGCCCATCATGGAGCATTCTCCCTGACAAACACACTAACAAGGACACACACTGACACACCACGTACAGCCCATCATGGAGCATTCTCCCTGACAAACACACTAACAAGGACACACACTGACACACCACGTACAGCCCATCATGTGGAGCATTCTCCCTGACAAACACACTAACAAGGACACACACTGACACACCACGTACAGCCCATCATGGAGCATTCTCCCTGACAAACACACTAACAAGGACACACACTGACACACCACGTACAGCCCATCATGTGGAGCATTCTCCCTGACAAACACACTAACAAGGACACACACTGACACACCACGTACAGCCCATCATGTGGAGCATTCTCCCTGACAAACACACTAACAAGGACACACACTGACACACCACGTACAGCCCATCATGGAGCATTCTCCCTGACAAACACACTAACAAGGACACACACTGACACACCACGTACAGCCCATCATGGAGCATTCTCCCTGACAAACACACTAACAAGGACACACACTGACACACCACGTACAGCCCATCATGGAGCATTCTCCCTGACAAACACACTAACAAGGACACACACTGACACACCACGTACAGCCCATCATGGAGCATTCTCCCTGACAAACACACTAACAAGGACACACACTGACACACCACGTACAGCCCATCATGGAGCATTCTCCCTGACAAACACACTAACAAGGACACACACTGACACACCACGTACAGCCCATCATGGAGCATTCTCCCTGACAAACACACTAACAAGGACACACACTGACACACCACGTACAGCCCATCATGGAGCATTCTCCCTGACAAACACACTAACAAGGACACACACTGACACACCACGTACAGCCCATCATGGAGCATTCTCCCTGACAAACACACTAACAAGGACACACACTGACACACACGTACAGCCCATCATGGAGCATTCTCCCTGACAAACACACTAACAAGGACACACACTGACACACCACGTACAGCCCATCATGTGGAGCATTCTCCCTGACAAACACACTAACAAGGACACACACTGACACACCACGTACAGCCCATCATGGAGCATTCTCCCTGACAAACACACTAACAAGGACACACACTGACACACCACGTACAGCCCATCATGTGGAGCATTCTCCCTGACAAACACACTAACAAGGACACACACTGACACACCACGTACAGCCCATCATGGAGCATTCTCCCTGACAAACACACTAACAAGGACACACACTGACACACCACGTACAGCCCATCATGGAGCATTCTCCCTGACAAACACACTAACAAGGACACACACTGACACACCACGTACAGCCCATCATGTGGAGCATTCTCCCTGACAAACACACTAACAAGGACACACACTGACACACCACGTACAGCCCATCATGGAGCATTCTCCCTGACAAACACACTAACAAGGACACACACTGACACACCACGTACAGCCCATCATGGAGCATTCTCCCTGACAAACACACTAACAAGGACACACACTGACACACCACGTACAGCCCATCATGTGGAGCATTCTCCCTGACAAACACACTAACAAGGACACACACTGACACACCACGTACAGCCCATCATGGAGCATTCTCCCTGACAAACACACTAACAAGGACACACACTGACACACCACGTACAGCCCATCATGGAGCATTCTCCCTGACAAACACACTAACAAGGACACACACTGACACACCACGTACAGCCCATCATGGAGCATTCTCCCTGACAAACACACTAACAAGGACACACACTGACACACCACGTACAGCCCATCATGGAGCATTCTCCCTGACAAACACACTAACAAGGACACACACTGACACACCACGTACAGCCCATCATGTGGAGCATTCTCCCTGACAAACACACTAACAAGGACACACACTGACACACCACGTACAGCCCATCATGGAGCATTCTCCCTGACAAACACACTAACAAGGACACACACTGACACACCACGTACAGCCCATCATGGAGCATTCTCCCTGACAAACACACTAACAAGGACACACACTGACACACCACGTACAGCCCATCATGGAGCATTCTCCCTGACAAACACACTAACAAGGACACACACTGACACACCACGTACAGCCCATCATGGAGCATTCTCCCTGACAAACACACTAACAAGGACACACACTGACACACCACGTACAGCCCATCATGGAGCATTCTCCCTGACAAACACACTGGAGCATTCTCTAACTGACAAACACACTAACAAGGACACACACTGACACACCACGTACAGCCCATCATGGAGCATTCTCCCTGACAAACACACTAACAAGGACACACACTGACACACCACGTACAGCCCATCATGGAGCATTCTCCCTGACAAACACACTAACAAGGACACACACTGACACACCACGTACAGCCCATCATGGAGCATTCTCCCTGACAAACACACTAACAAGGACACACACTGACACACCACGTACAGCCCATCATGGAGCATTCTCCCTGACAAACACACTAACAAGGACACACACTGACACACCACGTACAGCCCATCATGGAGCATTCTCCCTGACAAACACACTAACAAGGACACACACTGACACACCACGTACAGCCCATCATGGAGCATTCTCCCTGACAAACACACTAACAAGGACACACACTGACACACCACGTACAGCCCATCATGGAGCATTCTCCCTGACAAACACACTAACAAGGACACACACTGACACACCACGTACAGCCCATCATGGAGCATTCTCCCTGACAAACACACTAACAAGGACACACACTGACACACCACGTACAGCCCATCATGGAGCATTCTCCCTGACAAACACACTAACAAGGACACACACTGACACACCACGTACAGCCCATCATGTGGAGCATTCTCCCTGACAAACACACTAACAAGGACACACACTGACACACCACGTACAGCCCATCATGTGGAGCATTCTCCCTGACAAACACACTAACAAGGACACACACTGACACACCACGTACAGCCCATCATGGAGCATTCTCCCTGACAAACACACTAACAAGGACACACACTGACACACCACGTACAGCCCATCATGTGGAGCATTCTCCCTGACAAACACACTAACAAGGACACACACTGACACACCACGTACAGCCCATCATGGAGCATTCTCCCTGACAAACACACTAACAAGGACACACACTGACACACCACGTACAGCCCATCATGGAGCATTCTCCCTGACAAACACACTAACAAGGACACACACTGACACACCACGTACAGCCCATCATGGAGCATTCTCCCTGACAAACACACTAACAAGGACACACACTGACACACCACGTACAGCCCATCATGGAGCATTCTCCCTGACAAACACACTAACAAGGACACACACTGACACACCACGTACAGCCCATCATGTGGAGCATTCTCCCTGACAAACACACTAACAAGACCATCATGTGGAGCATTCTCCCTGACAAACACACTAACAAGGACACACACTGACACACCACGTACAGCCCATCATGGAGCATTCTCCCTGACAAACACACTAACAAGGACACACACTGACACACCACGTACAGCCCATCATGGAGCATTCTCCCTGACAAACACACTAACAAGGACACACACTGACACACCACGTACAGCCCATCATGTGGAGCATTCTCCCTGACAAACACACTAACAAGGACACACACTGACACACCACGTACAGCCCATCATGGAGCATTCTCCCTGACAAACACACTAACAAGGACACACACTGACACACCACGTACAGCCCATCATGTGGAGCATTCTCCCTGACAAACACACTAACAAGGACACACACTGACACACCACGTACAGCCCATCATGGAGCATTCTCCCTGACAAACACACTAACAAGGACACACACTGACACACCACGTACAGCCCATCATGGAGCATTCTCCCTGACAAACACACTAACAAGGACACACACTGACACACCACGTACAGCCCATACAGCCCATCATGTGGAGCATTCTCCCTGACAAACACACTAACAAGGACACACACTGACACACCACGTACAGCCCATCATGGAGCATTCTCCCTGACAAACACACTAACAAGGACACACACTGACACACCACGTACAGCCCATCATGTGGAGCATTCTCCCTGACAAACACACTAACAAGGACACACACTGACACACCACGTACAGCCCATCATGTGGAGCATTCTCCCTGACAAACACACTAACAAGGACACACACTGACACACCACGTACAGCCCATCATGGAGCATTCTCCCTGACAAACACACTAACAAGGACACACACTGACACACCACGTACAGCCCATCATGTGGAGCATTCTCCCTGACAAACACACTAACAAGGACACACACTGACACACCACGTACAGCCCATCATGGAGCATTCTCCCTGACAAACACACTAACAAGGACACACACTGACACACCACGTACAGCCCATCATGTGGAGCATTCTCCCTGACAAACACACTAACAAGGACACACACTGACACACCACGTACAGCCCATCATGGAGCATTCTCCCTGACAAACACACTAACAAGGACACACACTGACACACCACGTACAGCCCATCATGGAGCATTCTCCCTGACAAACACACTAACAAGGACACACACTGACACACCACGTACAGCCCATCATGGAGCATTCTCCCTGACAAACACACTAACAAGGACACACACTGACACACCACGTACAGCCCATCATGTGGAGCATTCTCCCTGACAAACACACTAACAAGGACACACACTGACACACCACGTACAGCCCATCATGGAGCATTCTCCCTGACAAACACACTAACAAGGACACACACTGACACACCACTACAGCCCATCATGGGCTGTAACGTGGTGCCCATCAAGCATTCTCCCTGACAAACTAACAAGGGACACACCACGTACAGCCCACTGTTGTGACTGCATTATCCATGACTAGTCTGGCTATCACTGACTGTTGTGACTGCATTATCCATGACTAGTCTGGCGTACAGCCCATATCCCTGACTGTTGTGACTGCATTATCCATGACTATCCCTGACAGCCCATTGTGACTGCATTATCCATGACTAGTCTGGCTATCCCTGACTATTGTGACTGCATTATCCATGACTAGTCTGGCTATCCCTGACTGTTGTGACTGCATTATCCATGACTAGTCTGGCTATCCCTGACTGTTGTGACTGCATTATCCATGACTAGTCTGGCTATCCCTGACTATTGTGACTGCATTATCCATGACTAGACTGGCTATCCCTGACTATTGTGACTGCATTATCCATGACTAGTCTGGCATTCTCCCTGACAAACACACTATCCCTGACTACAGTTGTGACTGCATTATCCATGACTAGTCTGGCTATCCCTGACTGTTGTGACTGCATTATCCATGACTAGTCTGGCTATCCCTGACTATTGTGACTGCATTATCCATGACTAGTCTGGCTATCCCTGACTATTGTGACTGCATTATCCATGACTAGACTGGCTATCCCTGACTGTTGTGACTGCATTATCCATGACTAGTCTGGCTATCCCTGACTGTTGTGACTGCATTATCCATGACTAGTCTGGCTATCCCTGACTATTGTGACTGCATTATCCATGACTAGACTGGCTATCCCTGACTGTTGTGACTGCATTATCCATGACTAGTCTGGCTATCCCTGACTGTTGTGACTGCATTATCCATGACTAGTCTGGCTATCCCTGACTATTGTGACTGCATTATCCATGACTAGACTGGCTATCCCTGACTGTTGTGACTGCATTATCCATGACTAGTCTGGCTATCCCTGACTGTTGTGACTGCATTATCCATGACTAGTCTGGCTATCCCTGACTATTGTGACTGCATTATCCATGACTAGACTGGCTATCCCTGACTGTTGTGACTGCATTATCCATGACTAGACTGGCTATCCCTGACTATTGTGACTGCATTATCCATGACTAGACTGGCTATCCCTGACTGTTGTGACTGCATTATCCATGACTAGACTGGCTATCCCTGACTATTGTGACTGCATTATCCATGACTAGTCTGGCTATCTCTGACTGTTGTGACTGCATTATCCATGACTAGTCTGGCTTTCTCTGACTATCTATATCAGGCCAGTCAGGGGCGGGCAACAACTGGGCCAAAGGTCACTACACTGAGGGAGCAGAGCTGATAGACTCTGTGCTGGACGTTGTTCGTAAGGAGGCAGAGAGCTGTGACTGTATCCAGGGCTTCCAGATGACTCACTCCCTGGGGGGAGGTACCGGTGCCGGCATGGGCACCCTGCTCATCTCCAAGATCAGGGAGGAGTACCCTGACAGGATCATGAACACCTTTTCCATTGTGCCCTCGCCTAAGGTATTCCCTATGTCAGTCTGTATTGGTATTGGTTGTAGTCGTTGGAATGTCACGGGCTGTTACTGTGTGGTTGTCTGTGTGTATTGGTATTGGTTGTAGTCGTTGGAATGTCACGGGTCTGTTACTGTGTGTCCTTGTCTGTGTGTATTGGTATTGGTTGTAGTCGTTGGAATGTCACGGGCTGTTACTGTGTGGTTGTCTGTGTGTATTGGTATTGGTTGTAGTCGTTGGAATGTCACGGGCTGTTACTGTGTCCTTGTGTGGATTGGTATTGGTTGTAGTCGTTGGAATGTCACGGGTCTGTTACTGTGTGGTTGTCTGTGTGTATTGGTATTGGTTGTAGTCGTTGGAATGTCACGGGCTGTTACTGTGTGGTTGTCTGTGTGTATTGGTATTGGTTGTAGTCGTTGGAATGTCACGGGTCTGTTACTGTGTGGTTGTCTGTGTGTATTGGTATTGGTTGTAGTCGTTGGAATGTCACGGGTCTGTTACTGTGTGGTTGTCTGTGTGTATTGGTATTGGTTGTAGTCGTTGGAATGTCACGGGCTGTTACTGTGTGGTTGTCTGTGTGTATTGGTATTGGTTGTAGTCATTGGAATGTCACGGGTCTGTTACTGTGTGGTTGTCTGTGTGTATTGGTATTGGTTGTAGTCGTTGGAATGTCACAGGTCTGTTACTGTGTCCTTGTCTATGTCCTTGTCTGTCTGTATTGGTATTGGTTGTAGTCGTTGGAATGTCACGGGTCTTGTGGATACAGAAAGTATCCAGTTTTCCTGCCTTAAAATGATATCCCCCACATTGTGGGTGGGTGGGTGAGCGCGCGTGTGTGGGTGTGGGCGTGTGCGTGCGTGCGTGTTGTGGCTGTGTGAATGTTTGTGATAGTTGATATTGTAGTAGCTTATTTATGATTTATGTATTTATTTAAACAATTGTGAAGCGCCGTGAGCTCAAGAGAGAAAGGGCGCTCTATAAATGTTATTTATTATTTATTATTATTAGAAAGTTAAGAAGTACACTGACTTTATTGACCATATTCATTATTAGTCCTGGTGGATGACGACGACGACGATGATGATGATGATGATGATGATGATGATGATGATAACAGGTGTCATACACAGTGGTGGATGACGACGATGATGATGATGATGATGATAACGTGTCATACACTGGTGGATGATGACGACAACGATGATGATTATGACGATGGTGATGATGATGATGACGATGATGATGATAACAGGTGTCACACACAGTGGTGGAGGCCTACAATGCCACCCTGTCAGTTCACCAGCTGGTGGAGAACACTGATGATGATGATGATGATGATAACAGGTGTCAGACACAGTGGTGGAGCCCTACAATGCCACCCTGTCAGTTCACCAGCTGGTGGAGAACACTGACGAGACGTACTGCATCGACAACGAGGCTCTGTATGACATCTGCTTCAGGACCCTGAAGCTGACCACCCCCACCTATGGCGACCTCAACCACCTGGTGTCCGCCACCATGAGTGGAGTCACCACCTGCCTCAGGTTCCCAGGTGAGTCACCACCTGCCACAGGTTCCTAGGTGAGTCACCACCTGCCTCAGGTTCCCAGGTGAGTCAACACCTGCCTCAGGTTCCCAGGTGAGTCACCACCTGCCACAGGTTCCCAGGTGAGTCAACACCTGCCTCAGGTTCCCAGGTGAGTCACCACCTGCCACAGGTTCCCAGGTGAGTCAACACCTGCCTCAGGTTCCCAGGTGAGTCACCACCTGCCTCAGGTTCCCAGGTGAGTCACCACCTGCCACAGGTTCCCAGGTGAGTCACCACCTGCCTCAGGTTCCCAGGTGAGTCACCACCTGCCACAGGTTCCCAGGTGAGTCAACACCTGCCTCAGGTTCCCAGGTGAGTCAACACCTGCCTCAGGTTCCCAGGTGAGTCAACACCTGCCTCAGGTTCCCAGGTGAGTCACCACCTGCCTCAGGTTCCCAGGTGAGTCACCACCTGCCTCAGGTTCCCAGGTGAGTCATTATTTATAATTTAATGTTATATACCCGACACCTGTTCACCTATGGCAACCTCAAGCACCTGGTGTCTGCCACCATTTCAGGTGTCGCCATCCGTCTGAGGTTCCCAGGTGAGCTGTGACACCTTGATAATAGCGGCATCATGTGCACCATTGGCTTTGTTTTCATTTTCATTGTTTTCCTTGTCATTTCCCAAGCTATGTCACCCATTCTACTTCATTGCAGCTGAATGTTGATTGAAGCTATGTCACCCATTCTACTTCATTACAGCTGAATGTTGATTGAAGCTATGTCACCCATTCTACTTCATTACAGCTGAATGTTGATTGAAGCTATGTCACCCATTCTACTTCATTGCAGCTGAATGTTGATTGAAGCTATGTCACCCATTCTACTTCATTACAGCTGAATGTTGATTGAAGCTATGTCACCCATTCTACTTCATTGCAGCTGAATGTTGATTGAAGCTATGTCACCCATTCTACTTCATTGCAGCTGAATGTTGATTGAAGCTATGTCACCCATTCTACTTCATTACAGCTGAATGCTGATTGAAGCTATGTCACCCATTCTACTTCATTGCAGCTGAATGTTGATTGAAGCTATGTCACCCATTCTACTTCATTGCAGCTGAATGTTGATTGAAGCTATGTCACCCATTCTACTTCATTACAGCTGAATGCTGATTGAAGCTATGTCACCCATTCTACTTCATTGCAGCTGAATGTTGATTGAAGCTATGTCACCCATTCTACTTCATTGCAGCTGAATGCTGATTGAAGCTATGTCACCCATTCTACTTCATTACAGCTGAATGCTGATTGAAGCTATGTCACCCATTCTACTTCATTACAGCTGAATGTTGATTGAAGTTATGTCACCCATTCTACTTCATTACAGCTGAATGCTGATTGAAGCTATGTCACCCATTCTACTTCATTGCAGCTGAATGTTGATTGAAGCTATGTCACCCATTCTACTTCATTGCAGCTGAATGTTGATTGAAGCTATGTCACCCATTCTAC
>CM065691.1:60351574-60372543 GCA_017654935.2 Phymorhynchus buccinoides
GTGTTGTGTGTTGTGTGGTACATTGTGTGGTACATTGTGTGGTGTGTGGTACATTGTGTGGTGTGTTGTGTGGTACATTGTGTGGTGTGGTACATTGTGTGGTGTGGTGTGGTGTGTGGTACATTGTGTGGTGTGTTGTGTGGTACATTGTGTGGTGTGGTGTGTGGTACATTGTGTGGTGTGTTGTGTGGTACATTGTGTGGTGTGTTGTGTGGTACATTGTGTGTTGTGTTGTGTGGTACATTGTGTGGTGTGGTGTGTTGTGTGGTACATTGTGTGGTGGTGTTGTGTGGTACATTGTGTGGTGTGGTGTGTGTGAGTGTATGTATGTGTGCCTATGTGTGTGCGTGCGCGTGTGTGTATGTGTGTGCGTGCGTGCGTGCATGCGTGCGCGCGCGCAAGCGTGTGCGTGTGCGTGAGAAAGAGAGAGAGAGCATGCAAGGGTTCATACATGTGTGTGCGTGCTGGGTGGTGTCGTGTGGGGGTGTTGTAAGTTTAGGTGCATGATGTGTATTTATGTAGCCTGCATGTGCTCTACTTGACCGTAGTTGACAGCACTTATATATTGATCTGTGTGGATAGGCTTTTGTATTTTACTTATTTAGTTTAAAATAATTTTCAACTTATATTAGTCATATGCTCAATTTTAATGTGTGTGTGTGTGTGTGTGTGTGTGCGTGTGCGTGCGTGTGTGTGTGGGTGGGTGTGTGGGTGGGTGTGTGAAGGGGGTAGGGTGGTGGTGGGGGTGACTTCAGTGTGCAGGTAGAAAAGTGATTAATGATTTTAGACATAATTATTTTATTATATGTTTGTATTTAATTCAGTTTGTTTTTAGCTTTTCTGCTGTTTTCTGCTGATAAATATATTGATGCCTGTGATTGCTTTTAGTCTAACTAATTTTTCATTCTTTTATTAGGCATGTGTACGTATAATGTTTATTCATTTTAGTTCATTGTATTACTGCGGAAGAGAAAGGTGGGTTTGGAGAGAGGGGGTAGATGGTGGAAGAGGGTAAGGGAGAGACGGGGGGAGGGGATGGAGCGATAAGAGTAGAGGGGTTGGAGGAGGGAGGGACAGGAGACGGGAGAGAGGGAGAGAGAGAGTCATGGAGAGAGAGAGAGAGGGGAGAGAGAGAGATATATGTTTTTGTTTGATTGTTTAAACAGGGTCTATAATGTTTCATTGCCAAAGCCCTGTGATGAGGTGGGATGTTGGTGGGAAGGGTGGAGGGTGGTATGAAAGTGAGCGCGCAAGCGGGGCGTGTGAAGTGTGAAAGAAATTTTTAAAGCATGTAATTACAATTTATTTTGTTCTTTTATAAATTGTTTTGGTTTCTTGTGTGTACATATGACGTGTCCGCAGGAAAATTATCCTTGTTTTTATGAGGACAAAATAAAAGTTGAGTTGAGTTGAGTTGGATGTGCTTTTGTTCTCCAGTTATTTATTTTTAAAACATTTTCATTATTGTTAACTCGTATTCTAATTATGTATTTTTAAACCATTTTCATTAAGTCCTGTGGTTAATTTTATCTAAGTGTGTGTGTGTTTGTTGTGTGCATGCGCGTGTATGTGTTTGTGTGTGTATGTGTGTGTGTGTGTGTGTGTGAATTCAGTGCACAGAGTGGTTGATGATTTTATACATAATTATTGTTTTTTATTTATTCAAGTTATATTTAGCTTACCTGCTTGTTTTATGCTAATAAATGTATTGATGTCTGTGATTGCTTTTAATCTAACTTTTCATTCTGATATCCCTTTATTAGGCCTATGTGTATGTATAATTGTATTCTTTTTAGCTCATTGTAGTGTTCATAACATTGGTGTATGTGCGGAAGAGGCGGTGAGGTTTGGGGGGAGGGGGGGACAGTGGAGAGAGAGAGGGGTTAGAGACAGAATGAGGTGGGGGGAGGGAGAGAGAGAGGGGTTAGAGATAGAATGAGGTGGGGGGAGGGAGAGAGAGGGGGGTTAGATATAGAATGAGGTGGGGGGAGGGAGAGAGAGAGGGGGGGGGGAGGGAGAGAGAGAGGGGTTAGAGACAGAATGAGGTGGGGGGAGGGAGAGAGAGAGGGGTTAGAGACAGAATGAGGTGGGGGGAGGGAGAGAGAGAGGGGTTAGAGACAGAATGAGGTGGGGGGAGGGAGAGAGAGAGGGGTTAGAGACAGAATGAGGTGGGGGGAGGGAGAGAGAGAGGGGTTAGAGACAGAATGAGGTGGGGGGAGGGAGAGAGAGAGGGGTTAGAGACAGAATGAGGTGGGGGGAGGGAGAGAGAGAGGGGTTAGAGACAGAATGAGGTGGGGGGAGGGAGAGAGAGAGGGGTTAGAGACAGAATGAGGTGGGGGAGAGAGAGAGAGAGGGGGGGGAGGGAGAGAGAGTGGGGAGGGAGAGAAAGAGATTGTTTGATTGTTTAAGTAGGTCTATAATGTTTAAAAAAACTATGTATATACTTTTAATAAGTGTATTTATTTCTTGTTATTATAGCTTTTCTGATAACAATCAACTGTACATTTCTGCCCACCTGAGTCAGTTAGATCAAATGATTTCTTCTTCTAAGTAGTGCATCTCTGCTGTTAAAACATGAATGTTTTACAACAAACTGCAACTAAATGCTGAAAAGACAGAGATGATTCTTGTAGCCTCTAACCACACAATTAAAACTCTGGTTCTCCCAGGTTCTGTCGACATTGATGGCACTGAGATCAAGCTATCGGCATCCGTCCGAAATCTAGGTGTTACTTTGGACCAAACCCTTTCTTTTAAACAGCATGTTTCCAATGTTTGCAAGGCTTGCTATCTAGAACTTCAAAGAATTAGTTCCATCCGCCATTTCCTCTCTCAAGATGCCCTGAAGACTCTAGTATGTGCTTTTGTTCTGTCTCGCCTTGACTACTGTAACTCACTTCTTGCTGGCTGTCCATCAACTCTCATCTCTAAGCTCCAACGTCTCATTCTCGCTCCCCTAGGTACGATCATATCACTCCGGTTCTTCGTTTCCCTACATTGGCTCCCAGTTCAATCATGTATTGACTACAAAATTCTCCTCCTCGTCTTCAAGTCACTGAATGATCAAGCTCCCCTGTATCTCTCTGATCTTCTTCATCTCTATGTCCCAGCTCGCCAACTGTGTTCGTCTTCTGATTCTCGTCTCCTTTCCCTTCCCTCCATCCGTCTCAAATCTGCTGGCCAACATTCTTTTTCTTGTCAAGCACCATCTCTTTGGAATTCTCTGCCTTCTCCCCTCCGACACTCCAACTCAGTCTCCTCATTCAAAGCCTCTCTTAAAACCCATCTTTTTCCTGCTGCACCCTAAATATTTGATCAGTTGTCTATCGTTGTGTGCACGTGAGGGAAGATTGAATAAGAGATTTGTGCTGTGTTTTGTGGTGCGTGTGTGTGTGAGCATGCATGTGTGCATACATGTGTGCTTGTGTGTGTTTTGGTTTTGTGGGTTGTGTGTGCATGCATGTGTGTGTGTGTGTGCGTGTGTGTGTGTCTGTCTGCGTGCATACGTTGTGTGTGAGGGTGTTTGTGTATGTGTGTTGGTGTATGTGGTCAGTCCGTGCGGCTCGGTTGCTGTGGCTTACTGAATGGGGTATGAACGAGTTGGCGTCGATAAATGTGTGTGTGTGTGTGTGCGCGCGCGCCTGCGTGAGTGTGTGTGTGTGTGTGTTAGAGAGAGAGAGAGAGTTGCTTTGTATATGTGTTGTTGCTGGTTGGTGTCATTCTTGAATGCTGTTTTTGTTGTCTGTTGATGAATAATTTATTGTAAAGCGCTTTGGGTTCGCGGTCATCTGAGGTAAAGCGCTATATAAATGTTACTATTATTATTATTATTATTATAAATTTGTTTTAGTTTCTTGTGTATATGTTTTACGTGTCCGCAAGAAAATTATCCTTGTTTGAGGACAATAGAAAATGAAGTTGAAGTTTGAAATTGAAGGATATTTATTCTTCTTTATTGTGGATAGTTGTTCTGTTATGTTAACAGAGGTGGTCGAACAGATGTTCAACATTCAGAACAAGAACAGCTCTTACTTCCTGGAGTGGATAGTTATTGTTGATATTTATTGTGGATAGTTGTTGTTCTGTTATGTTAACAGAGGTGGTCGAACAGATGCTCAACATTCAGAACAAGAACAGCTCTTACTTCCTGGAGTGGATAGTTATTGTTGATATTTATTGTGGATAGTTGTTGTTCTGTTATGTTAACAGAGGTGGTCGAACAGATGCTCAACATTCAGAACAAGAACAGCTCTTACTTCCTGGAGTGGATAGTTATTGTTGATATTTATTGTGGATAGTTGTTGTTCTGTTATGTTAACAGAGGTGGTCGAACAGATGCTCAACATTCAGAACAAGAACAGCTCTTACTTCCTGGAGTGGATAGTTATTGTTGATATTTATTGTGGATAGTTGTTGTTCTGTTATGTTAACAGAGGTGGTCGAACAGATGCTCAACATTCAGAACAAGAACAGCTCTTACTTCCTGGAGTGGATAGTTATTGTTGATATTTATTGTGGATAGTTGTTGTTCTGTTATGTTAACAGAGGTGGTCGAACAGATGCTCAACATTCAGAACAAGAACAGCTCTTACTTCCTGGAGTGGATAGTTATTGTTGATATTTATTGTGGATAGTTGTTGTTCTGTTATGTTAACAGAGGTGGTCGAACAGATGCTCAACATTCAGAACAAGAACAGCTCTTACTTCCTGGAGTGGATAGTTATTGTTGATATTTATTGTGGATAGTTGTTGTTCTGTTATGTTAACAGAGGTGGTCGAACAGATGCTCAACATTCAGAACAAGAACAGCTCTTACTTCCTGGAGTGGATAGTTATTGTTGATATTTATTGTGGATAGTTGTTGTTCTGTTATGTTAACAGAGGTGGTCGAACAGATGCTCAACATTCAGAACAAGAACAGCTCTTACTTCCTGGAGTGGATAGTTATTGTTGATATTTATTGTGGATAGTTGTTGTTCTGTTATGTTAACAGAGGTGGTCGAACAGATGCTCAACATTCAGAACAAGAACAGCTCTTACTTCCTGGAGTGGATAGTTATTGTTGATATTTATTGTGGATAGTTATTGTCGTCATTTTTTTGTTTGTCTTACCCTGGCTTAAAGACTCCAGGAATCATCCCAACAGCCAAAGCACTTGAACACTATGGTACAAATGCACCAGCTAGGGATGAGAACATTACGTGTGTGACCGTTTTTGATTACCCCGCCACATGGGCAGCCACACTCCGACTTTGGAGGATTTTAGACTGATGATGTTATGCTAGGAGGTTAAGACAATCCCTGCATAACCATGCATAGCATAACAACATTTTGATGTAGCCTTGGTGGTCTAGCTGATGATGTTATGCTAGGAGGTTAAGACAATCCCTGCACAGCGCCATGCAGAGCATAACAACATTTTGATGTAGCCTTGGTGTTCTAGCTGATGATATTATGCTAGGAGGTTAAGACAATCCCTGCATAGCCATGCAGAGCATAACAACATTTTGATGTAGCCTTGGTGTTCTAGCTGATGATGTTATGCTAGGAGGTTAAGACAATCCCTGCATAGCCATGCAGAGCATAACAACATTTTGATGTACCTTGTAGCCTTTGTGTTCTAGCTGATGATGTAGCCTTGGCGGTCTAGCTGATGATGTTATGCTAGGAGGTTAAGACAATCCCTGCATAGCCATGCAGAGCATAACAACATTTTGATGTAGCCTTGGCGTTCTAGCTGATGATGTTATGCTAGGAGGTTAAGACAATCCCTGCATAGCCATGCAGAGCATAACAACATTTTTGATGTAGCCTTGGCGGTCTAGCTGATGATGTTATGCTAGGAGGTTAAGACAATCCCCGCATAACTATGCAGAGCATAACAACATTTTGATGTAGCCTTGGTGTTCTAGCTGATGATGTTATGCTAGGAGGTTAAGACAATCCCTGCATAGCCATGCAGAGCATAACAACATTTTGATGTAGCCTTGGCGGTCTAGCTGATGATGTTATGCTAGGAGGTTAAGACAATCCCTGCATAGCCATGCAGAGCATAACAACATTTGTGATGTAGCCTTGGTGTTCTAGCTGATGATGTTATGCTAGGAGGTTAAGACAATCCCTGCATAGCCATGCAGAGCATAACAACATTTTGATGTAGCCTTGGCGGTCTAGCTGATGATGTTATGCTAGGAGGTTAAGACAATCCCTGCATAGCCATGCAGAGCATAACAACATTTTGATGTAGCCTTGGTGTTCTAGCTGATGATGTTATGCTGGGAGGTTAAGACAATCCCTGCATAGCCATGCAGAGCATAACAACATTTTGATGTAGCCTTGGCGTTCTAGCTTATGTCAAGTGGTCTGACATGGCCTCATGCCAAGGCATAGTCATTTATTGTTATTTATTGTTGATATTTATTGTTGATAGTTATTGTTGATGTTTATTTTTGATATTTATTGTTGATGTTTACTGTTGTGTTCAGAGGTGGTCGAGCAGATGCTCAACGTGCTGAACAAGAACAGCTCTTACTTCGTGGAGTGGATAGTTATTGTTGATAGTTATTGTTGATAGTTATTGCTGATATTTACTGTTGTTTTCGGAGATAGATGAACAGATGCTGAACGTGCAGAACAAGAACAGCTCTTCGTGGACTGGATAGTTGTTGATATTTATTGTTGATATTTACTGTTGTGTTCAGAGGTGGACGAACAGATGCTGAACGTGCAGAACAAGAACAGCTCTTACTTCGTGGAGTGGATCCCCAACAATGTGAAGACAGCGGTGTGTGACATCCCTCCCCGGGGCCTTAAGATGTCTGCCACCTTCGTTGGCAACACCACTGCCATCCAGGAGCTGTTCAAGAGAGTGTCAGAACAGTTCACAGGTATTGGACATTATAATCATACATTACATGTCATGACAAACAACTCCACTGCCATCCAGGAGCTGTTCAAGAGAGTGTCAGAACAGTTCACAGGTATTGGACATTATAATCATACATTACATGTCATGACAAACAACTCCACTGCCATCCAGGAGCTGTTCAAGAGAGTGTCAGAACAGTTCACAGGTATTGGACATCATAATCATACATTACATGTCATAACAAACTACTCCACTGCCAGAGCTGTTCAACAGGTGTCAGAACAGTTCACAGGTGTTGGACATTATAATGATATATGTCATGACAAACAACTCCACTGCCAGAGCTGTTCAACAGGTGTCAGAACAGTTCACAGGTATTGGACATCATAATCATACATTACATGTCATAACAAACTACTCCACTGCCAGAGCTGTTCAACAGGTGTCAGAACAGTTCACAGGTGTTGGACATTATAATGATATATGTCATGACAAACAACTCCACTGCCAGAGCTGTTCAACAGGTGTCAGAACAGTTCACAGGTGTTGGACATTATAATGATACATTACATGTCATGACAAACTACTCCACTGCCAGAGCTGTTCAACAGGTGTCAGAACAGTTCACAGGTGTTGGACATTATAATGATACATGTCATGACAAACAACTCCACTGCCAGAGCTGTTCAACAGGTGTCAGAACAGTTCACAGGTATTGGACATTATAATGATACATTACATGTCATGACAAACTACTCCACTGCCAGAGCTGTTCAACAGGTGTCAGAACAGTTCACAGGTGTTGGACATTATAATGATACATGTCATGACAAACAACTCCACTGCCAGAGCTGTTCAACAGGTGTCAGAACAGTTCACAGGTATTGGACATTATAATGATACATTACATGTCATGACAAACTACTCCACTGCCAGAGCTGTTCAACAGGTGTCAGAACAGTTCACAGGTGTTGGACATTATAATGATAATGATACATCACATGAAACACAACTCCACTGCCATCCAGGAGCTGTTCAACAAGGTTTCAGATTCATCTACAGATATTGGTGTTGCATTTTACTATGGTTCTAGGGTTAGTGTTAGGGATCTGTTCAAAAGGGTTAGGGCTAGTGCTATGGATCTATTCAAAAGGGTTAGGGTTAGTCTTAGGGATCTGTTCAAAAGGGTTAGGGCTAGTGTTGGGGATCTGTTCAAAAGGGTTAGGGTTAGGGCTAGTGTTAGGGATCTGTTCAACATGGTGTCAGATTAATCTACAGATATTGGTGTTGCATGTTACTATGATTCAAGCCATGTAAGACTTAAGGCCTAGGGTTAGGGTTAGGGATCTGTTCAACAGGGTGTCAGATTAATCTACAGATATTGGTGTTGCATGTTACTATGATTCAAGCCATGTAAGACTTAAGGCCTTGGGTTAGGGTTAGGGTGAGGGTTAGGGATCTGTTCAACAGGGTGTCAGATTAATCTACAGATATTGGTGTTGCATGCTACTATGATTCAAGCCATGTAAGACTTAAGGCCTAGGGTTAGGGTTAGGGTGAGGGTTAGGGATCTGTTCAACAGGGTGTCAGATTAATCTACAGATATTGGTGTTGCATGCTACTATGATTCAAGCCATGTAAGACTTAAGGCCCAGCCATACTGCGTACGATTTGACCCCAATACGATGCGATTGTGACAATGTCTGTGAGTCATGATTCACGTGAAATACTTCTGTCTAAAAATAACTTTTACTATTTTCGTTCACTGTACTCATGTAGACCCAGTGGCGTAGGAACAGGGGGGAGGCATGGGGGCAGCTGCCCCCCCCCTCCCCCCGGCTCAGAGGAGGAGAAGAGGGGGGGTCAGGCATGTCTTACTGCCCCCTAACAATCGAGCAAGCCAGCAAGCAAAAAGGAGAGAGAGTGGGAACGAGTGAAAGAGAGAGAGAGAGTTAATTTAAAACCCAAACAGCTTGTATTATAGAGTCATAGCTGCATTGTTTTCAAATTGCTTTATTAACCCTCTACTTCATTCCAGAATGCTTAGGTATTGCGGTTTTTGTGCCTTCTTTGCTGTTGCTTTGTTTCTGTTCTCACAGTACTCTGGAAGCTGCTGCAGAACATCTCAAACGTCTCATTATATTTTTGTGACATAGCGGCTGCCCCCCTTCTCCTGGCACATTGGGGGGCAGGGGGGGGGGGGGGGGGGAGGGGGGCAGACATGCTCCCCCCAAAAAATGAAGAAGAGAGAGTCATAGAGAGAGGAGGGGGGGGGGGGGGGGGGGGATTCAAAGCTCCATTTTTTTCATACAATAATTTACATCGATTTCTTTAAAATTCTGATACTGAAGTTATGTCCGTTCTTAAATGTACCAGTAAGAGACATATCAAAATACTGTCCCCTTATCCATATCTTCTTAAAAATGACATTTATAGAGTGTTTTACTAAGATGTGTAGCTTAACCTATCCATCCGCTTTGTTCGTGTGCTTGCGTCCCAATGACCAGAAAAAACAGAGCTATGGCAGCAACAAGATGTCATGTCGTCAGTCGTTTCAACCTGTCTCTGTTATGTCCTGGACGAAGTGGACAAGCCGAGGACAACAGCCCCATTGACCAGACACACCAGAGCTATGGCAGCAACAAGATGTCATGTCGTCAGTCGTTTCAACCTGTCTCTGTTATGTCCTGGACGAAGTGGACAAGCCGAGGACAACAGCCCCATTGACCAGACACACCAGAGCTATTGCAGCAACAAGATGTCATGTCGTCAGTCGTTTCAACCTGTCTCTGTTATGTCCTGGACGAAGTGGACAAGCCGAGGACAACAGCCCCATTGATTCAGACACACCAGAGCTATGGCAGCAACAAGATGTCATGTCGTCAGTCGTTTCAACCTGTCTCTGTTATGTCCTGGACGAAGTGGACAAGCCGAGGACAACAGCCCCATTGATCAGACACACCAGAGCTATTGCAGCAACAAGATGTCATGTCGTCAGTCGTTTCAACCTGTCTCTGTTATGTCCTGGACGAAGTGGACAAGCCGAGGACAACAGCCCCATTGACCAGACACACCAGAGCTATTGCAGCAACAAGATGTCATGTCGTCAGTCGTTTCAACCTGTCTCTGTTATGTCCTGGACGAAGTGGACAAGCCGAGGACAACAGCCCCATTGATCAGACACACCAGAGCTATTGCAGCAACAAGATGTCATGTCGTCAGTCGTTTCAACCTGTCTCTGTTATGTCCTGGACGAAGTGGACAAGCCGAGGACAACAGCCCCATTGATCAGACACACCAGAGCTATTGCAGTGTCACGTGGGGGACGAGTTCACGACAACAGAAACCAAACCATTCACCCAACACTCCACACCCTATCTCTAAGACGTTAACAAGTGTCACGTGGGGGACGAGTTCACAACAGAAACCAAACCATTCACCCAACACTCCACACCCTATCTCTAAGACGGTTAACAAGTGTCACGTGGGGGACGAGTTCACAACAGAAACCAAACCATTCACCCAACACTCCACACCCTATCTCTAAGACGTTAACAATTTGAAGTACGAACAAAAACTAATTTTATTTACAAAAAAACAGAACAATTCAAAACAAAATTAAATGCTACAAAATGCTTTACATTAAATAAAATAATGAAAAACCACACACACACACACACACAAAACCACTCTATATACTTAGGTCAATTTCTCAGCTCCCAGTCTAAGGGAGGCAATCAATCAAAAACCTAAGACCAGGAGTCTTGGCTTAATCAAAAATAAATGAGTCTATCAACGAGGAGAAAACCAGTCAAACTCTCCCTGGAGATATTCACCCCTTTAACATTCGCCTGCCACGCTTTATATCACACAACAAAAACCATCCAAGGGCTTCAACAAAGACCCAAAAAGCCCACTAGCAAAATCCATTTGATTTCTTACAACCTTCTAGTCAACTCTGTCAGACAGAGTGCACCGGACTTCACCCTTTTAGAGAAAAGGTAGCACCTCCTCAAAAACCGCAACAGAAAAGTGAAGGTGCAAAGCCTCAAACGTCATCAAATCAATAAACAATAACTCCTCTAAAAGACAAAACACTAACACCGCATGACTCGAGGGTCAAATCCATAAACAATAACTCCTCTAAAAGACAAAACACTAACACCGCATGACTCGAGGGTCAAATCCATAAACAATAACTCCTCTAAAAGACAAAAACACTAACACCGCATGACTCGAGGGTTGTCTCCATAAACAATAACTCCTCTAAACAGACAAAACACTAACACCGCATGACTCGAGGGTCAAATCCATAAACAATAACTCCTCTAAAAGACAAAACACTAACACCGCATGACTCGAGGGTCAAGATCTGTTGAATAGGAAAAAACCTGCCAACTACTATTTTGCTATTATTAAATAAATTTAAAAAAACCGGAACAATAACCTTAACTTCAGTCTCTTCGTTGTCTCCACGGACACTATTTTATCTGTCCAGGCGCGGGGGCCTCACGGTCCTAATTTCACTACTAGAGTCGAGTAGAAAATCGCCAACTAAAAAACCAACAACACAAAACTACAGTCTCTTCGTTGTCTCCACGGACACTATTTTATCTGTCCAGGCGTGGGGGCCTCACGATCCTAATTTCACTACTAGAGTCGAGTAGAAAAATGTCAACTAAAAGAAAAAAGGTAAAGTCCTGAATGACCACCCCCTACACTACCTCCCCCCACCCCATTCTCCAGCAGATGGATGCAGCCCTTGGAGAACAAGTGTAGTCGAAAAAATCTTACGAAGAGGGGCCCACCGAACGTAGGGGAAGAGGCAAACGATGACGGGGCACAGAGCTCCCAGGAAACGCCTGCAGGACCACAGCTCCTCGCGTCACACGGCGGACGGTGAAGGGGACCTCACGTCTTCAAGGACTTGACGAGGCAACAACCTCCAGCTCAGGTCGGGTCCAGCGTAGGGACTTCAGGACAGGAAGTCACAGAAGGAAAAGGCGCTGCACAGTACATGTTACCATGAGTACACTGCTAAGAGTAAAGAGTAAAGGGGAAGCAATGGGGTGGCCAACACATTGTGAGAGTCTACTCAGCTAAGTCGAAGAAGGAAAAGGCGCTGCACAGTACATGTTACCATGAGTACACTGCTAGAGAGTAAAGGTAAAGGGGAAGCAATGGGGTGGTCAACACACTGTGAGAGTCTACTCAGCTAAGTCGCAGAAGGAAAAGGCGCTGCACAGTACATGTTACCATGAGTACACTGCTAAGACGCGACGAGTAAAGGTAAAGGGGAAGCAATGGGGTGGTCAACACATTGTGAGAGTCTACTCAGCTAAGTCGCAGAAGGAAAAGGCGCTGCACAGTACATGTTACCATGAGTACACTGCTAACGAGTAAAGGTAAAGGGGAAGCAATGGGGTGGCCAACACACTGTGAGAGTCTACTCAGCTAAGTCGCAGAAGGAAAAGGCGCTGCACAGTACATGTTACCATGAGTACACTGCTAAGAGTAAAGGTAAAGGGGAAGCAATGGGGTGGCCAACACACTGTGAGAGTCTACTCAGCTAAGTCGCAGAAGGAATAAGCGCTGCACAGTACATGTTACCATGAGTACACTGCTAAGAGTAAAGGTAAAGGGGAAGCAATGGGGTGGCCAACACATTGTGAGAGTCTACTCAGCTAAGTTGGCATTCAATACTCTACTGCCTAACCATAAACTTGGGCAATTAAATACAACTAGTCCTTTACCCAAGAAGATGAGAAACCCAAACAGGTTGTAATATTAACTGCTGCTTAAGTCACTATTCGGCTGAAAAGCTTCAAACGCTAGCTTCTCAATCACCAAGGGAAAAACAAAACAAAACCCCAACAAGGGAGAGAACCAACCCAACTTCTAAATATCTTACATAGAAAATGTTACAGTGAAACATATTACACCTGGTCAATTTCCAACCACTCATTAATTATAAATGAGTTGATAAGAACAAGGTAAAATGCCTACAAAGTGCTTTCGAACATGAATCTAGCCCAAACGCCAGAAGTCGTGCAAACAATACAAAGTTTAGATTAAATGCACAGAACGACGACTGCAATACTTAACAGTAAGCACCATTCTGGAGGTACTAAATAACCACAATAAAGTCCTGAGAATACAAACATTTATTCAGACAACAAAACAAACCTTTTGGTCAAGTTTCGTATCGTCTGCAAAGAAGCGACACTGAGGGGAGGGGAGAGATAGGTGGGCCGGAAGTGACAAGGCGCACCACTAACAGTAAAACCTAGCCCCTTCCCTAGTCAACAAAATGCCCGGACAAAAATAAGCTAAAGGGGAAAATACTTTATTTAAAGTTACGATATTTGACTCGGAAACAAACCTTTTTACACTTCAATCCAAGAATAACATTTTATGAAGGAAACATTTTAAACAATGGAATAAAAAATATATGATACATGTAGTAGAATTAAAAACTCTAGGGAGAAATAAATGGAAAAAGAGGGGAATTTTTTAACAGGGGAAATTGGTCGGAATAAAAATATGGACTATAACTTGAACCCCTAGATATGTCCCATATGTGCCCCTAGGGGCCGAGAGGACGTAAAACACCAGTGTGTACTACTGAACCCCTAGATGAAAAATAAAGAACGAGAAATAATAAAAAGACACTCTACTAACCAACTCGCTCGTGCACGAGGAAGAAGAAGGAAGGAGGGAAGGCCGCGCCTCTCACAGTGTAAGGGAGAAGAAAAAGTCGACACGTGTAGTCAGTCAAGTCAGTTGTCGGGTTACAAACTACTCAGCTTTCGAGGGGGGGAGGGGGGGAAGAAAGAGAGAGAGAGGGAGGGTGGAGGGAGAGAGAGCATGAGAGAGAGAGAGAGCATGAGTTGAGATAACGATTATGACCGATTTGGAATTACGGTAGAAATACGTTTGTACTCCTAAAGCATGGAAATGTATTATTGCATGTGTCTGCCGTTGAAAGGCTATAACAAAAATTAGAAAGAACAAAAGAAGAAGAAAAAAAGAAGAAAAAGAAAAAAAAGAGTTACAAATCGGGAAATGATGAAAAGGGAATCAAAACATTGATATAAATGCAATTTTAAAATGTGCATGGCAAGAGAGAGAATGCTAAACGCTACTAATCCTGAACCCCAACGTCCAGCAGCAGGCCTACTACCAGCTACTAGGCCTACCAGAGAGCTACTACCAAGTCAACACTACAGCTGTGCAGCGCTACAAGACAGCCAGACTCTACTACCACGATCAGAAGCAGACATCTCGACCCCGTTCGCTGACACGCCCCTACAGCTGTGCAGCGCTAGCGCCCAAGCAGACACCACCCCACAAGACAGTGCCAGACTCTACTACCACTAGAAGCAGAGATCTCGACCCCGTTCGACTGAACGCGCCCCTGGGCTAGCCTACCACTAAGCAGCCAAATCAAACCATCGCTAGGCCTAAAGGAAGAGTTTACAAGAGCCACACACCTACAGTGCCAGAAAAACAGCTTAGAAGCCTAGGCCTACACGACAACACAAGAGGCCTAAGCGGGAGAAAACGGACAAGAAGAAAGCTTCAGCCTGCAAGCTGAGAGAGCTCGAGAGAGAATGTGTGTGTGAGAGAGCGAACATGAAAACTAATGCATGCAAAATGAATGACCATTAATTTGTTTCTAGGGAAATAACAACAATTCCCAAATGCTGCTCCTTCCTATGGGAAGTAGGTTAGCAGCGCCAAAATTCTGATCCCGAAAAAAAACAAAAACTAAAAAACTACTCAGCTTTTCCTCCAAGCTGAAAGCCTCTCACTTTCCAGGTTAAATAAGAGTATTAACGACAACAGGGTTAGGTGTACCGGGGCGCACACCCCTAGTATTAGAGAATACTAGGCTTAAAAAAAAAACCTTCCCTCACAGAAACAGACGGGGCTGTTTCAAAGGGATAAAGTCTCGTCAAGTCGTGTCATAATGTCCAGTCGGCGTCGCAGTCAAGAACAGTCTGCCAGTAAAACAGTTGAAGGCCTAGAGTGAGCAAAGAGTTCTCTAGAGAAGGAAATAGAAAGTAGAGAAACAGGAAAAGTCTTTGCAACAGTGAAAACATATCTCGCGATGGGGATAAAGCTGAAAAGCAAAATTGGAGAGAGAAGAAAGAAGAAGAAAAAAACCGGTGTCGGGGTGACACTTTCCCACTCCAAGTAAATTATGCCCCAAAGGGTTATACAAAGCAAGGCACGGTGCTACCCGTGACAGACAGCAACAAGATGTCATGTCGTCAGTCGTTTCAGCCTGTCTCTGTTATGTCCTGGACGAAGTGGACAACAAAGCGGAGACGACACAACAGCCCCATTGACCAGAACCACCAGAGCTATGGGCAGCAACAAGATGTCATGTCGTCAGTTCGTTTTTCAGCCTGTCTCTGTCATGTCCTGGACGAAGTGGACAAGCCGAGGACAACAGCCCCATTGACCAGACACACCAGAGCTATGGCAGCAACAAGATGTCATGTCGTCAGTCGTTTCAGCCTGTCTCTGTCATGTCCTGGACGAAGTGGACAAGCCGAGGACAACAGCCCCATTGACCAGACACACCAGAGCTATGGCAGCAACAAATGTCATGTCGTCAGTCGTTTCAAGGGCCTGTCTCTGTCATGTCCTGGACGAAGTGGACAAGCCGAGGACAACAGCCCCATTGACCAGACACACCAGAGCTATGGCAGCAACAAGATGTCATGTCGTCAGTCGTTTCAGCCTGTCTCTGTCATGTCCTGGACGAAGTGGACAAGCCGAGGACAACAGCCCCATTGACCAGACACACCAGAGCTATGGCAGCAACAAATGTCATGTCGTCAGTCGTTTCAGCCTGTCTCTGTCATGTCCTGGACGAAGTGGACAAGCCAAAAACAAAAACTAAAGAAGAAACAACGAAAGAACAAACAATCAAAACGAAAAAGAAAAGGATCATTGGAAATTCGTAATCCTAACTGAGCTTCCATTCTATTATTAGTAGCCAGTGATACGAGCCCATGGAAAGGAAAATAATTCTATGTCTTGAAATTATGGATGGTATAATTGTCCCCCTTTAAGTGATAATCGAAGTGATAATCGTTTTACCAATTACAGTGTATTTGGATGTGATATATCAATAACATAGCATGCTTTGTTGTCTATTTTTTTCTTCTTTTTTTTCAACCCAAACATCGGAGTTTATTTCTGTGTCAGAATCAGAATATTATTGTCTTTAAAACAGTTGCGGTTATTAACTGAATGTTGTTAGCTGAACGTTTTCAGATACATGTTTTATACTGCGTTATATGAACCTTTTAGATGAAGCGACAGGATAGTAACTAGGGATTTGGTTATAATCCTAACTTTGTTCATGTCAAAAATGGTGCAGGGCTAGCTCTATTTTATTAGGGCTTTACAACAAGGTCTGAAAGAAAGAGATTTTTACCCAGTTGTATTAGAATGGGGAAATGGCGGGGGGGGACATTGTGGTGTTGGGTGTGTGTGTGTTGTGGTTAACAAGCCCCATTTTTCGGGCGATATAGGGGCCTCCCCTTCCCTCACACCTCGCGTACCACCCTGGGGAGAGGCAGTTATGGGATGAGATTGGGGGGACGTACTCACTTGAGGCGGGGCACAGGAGTTCCCAAAAACATTTGAACACGGCAATGGGCGTGTAGTGGAGGTAAACCCATAAAACAAATCTTCAATACCCAGGTGAAGCATTCCCAGTAACACAATGTCATATTATAATGTATCATGTACATAGCAATTCAATTTTATAGTCTATGTGATCGAGTTCACAAAGGCAGAGTCCAACATCAACGGGGACTTTTGGGTGGTTTTGTTGTTCACTTTATGCAATTATGTTATTAGGGCTTTGATGGGAATTATAAAATTCTATAAGTGGAAAATAAAACAAAATGCAATGTATTACGCCTTATACAAAAAGTTTAAAAAGACCGATTCTACCAGATGGAGGGTTACAGTTGTTTGGTCCACGGGTTCCTGTTTAGGCACTCTGGAGCCACGGAGAAGGGGGCTTCCAAAGCTTAAACTTTTGTACTTCAATTGGTTTACCCCCCAACTATATACTTTGTAATGAATTACGCAAGCATTGTAAAAAAAGGGTTTGTTTGTCTTTTAGGGGTTTAAAAAAACGGTTTCACATTGGGGGTGCGGTCCACTTGCCTTTCCTCCCACCCCCCCCACACACCAACACGAGCGTACACACGGAGGGGGGACCAGTTTACGATACAAAAAAAAATAAACATTGGGAAAATATTTATTCCGTGGCATCAATGGTGTAGTTTGCATATAATGGAAACTTGGAAAAAACCTAGGGGGCACCTAATTTAAAACTAAAAACAAAATGACAAAAAATCACTTAAACTTCAAACATAAGAAAAAAAAACATCCCCCCAACACTTCCTTTTCCCAGTACTTAAACATCTAACACAAAAACCAATCTACCTGGGGTGTGGGGGGCCCAAACCTAAAAAGGAAAACATCCCCACACCCTTCCCTTTACCCAGTACGTACATCTAACAAAAACCAATCTACCCGGGGGTATGGGGGCAAAACCTATAAAGGGAAAAAACAACATTCCACACCTCCTTTCCCAGTACCTTACATCTAAACAAAAACCCAAATCTTACCCGGGGGGGTAATGGGGCCCCCATAAACCATAAAAGAAACACATTTCCCCACACCTTCCTTTCCCAGAGTTAAAACTTTTACACTAAAACAAAACCAAACAAACCCCAATTTACTACCGGGGTATGGGGGGCCCACAACCATAAAGAAAACATCCCCTACCTTCCTTCCCAGTACTTACATCTAACAACCGTCCTTCCAGGGGTATGGGCCAAACTAAAGAAAACATCCCCCACCTTCCTTCCCAGTACTTACATCTAACAACCAATCTACCTGGGGTATGGACCAACCTAAAGAAAACATACCCCACACCTTCTTTTTTTGCCCAGGTACTGGGAACAATCTAACAAAAAACCCCAAAAGCTACCAGGGGTATGGGACCAACCTTAAACGGAAACATCCACCAAACCTTTCCTCCCAGTACTTACATCGAAAATAACAACCAATCTTACCCGGGGTTGGGGGACCAAAAACCTAAAGAAAAAAACCATCACCTTCCTTCCCAGTACTTACATCTAACAACCAATATTCCCAGGGTATGGGCTTACCTAAAGAAAACATCCCCCACCTTCCTTCCCAGTACTTTTTTCTAACAACCATTTAACTCCAGGGTAGGGGGGCCAACCTAAAAAGGAAAAACATCCCCCCCCACACTTATTCCACCAGTACTACATCTAATAAAACAAAACCAATTCTACCGGGGTTATGGGGACCAAAACCATAACAAGAAATAAACATTCCCCCAACATGTCCTTCCAAAAGTAATTAAAACTAACACAACCAATTCTACCCGGGGTTTATGGGGGCAAAAACCTAAAGAAAAAACATTTCCCCCCACTCATTTCCCAGTTTTACCTTTAAAAAAATCTGAAACAACCAATCTACCCGGGGTATGGGCCAACCTAAAGAAAACATCCCCCACCTTCCTTCCCAGTACTTACATCTAACAACCAATCTACCCAGGGGTATGGGCCAACCTAAAGAAAACATCCCCCACCTTCCTTCCCAGTACTTACATCTAACAACCAATCTACCCGGGGTATGGGCCAACCTAAAGAAAACATCCCCCACCTTCCTTCCCAGTACTTACATCTAACAACCAATCTACCCGGGGTATGGGCCAACCTAAAGAAAACATCCCCCACCTTCCTTCCCAGTACTTACATCTAACAACCAATCTACCCGGGGTATGGGCCAACCTAAAGAAAACATCCCCCACCTTCCTTCCCGGTACTTACATCTAACAACCAATCTACCCGGGGTATGGGGAAAACATCCCCCACCTTCCTTCCCAGTACTTACATCTAACAACCAATCTACCAGGGGTATGGGCCAACCTAAAGAAAACTTCCCCACCTTCCTTCCCAGTACTTACATCTAACAACCAATCTACCCGGGGTATGGGCCAACCTAAAGAAAAAACGTTACAATTATTCCAATGCCACTTAGAAGAGAATAGGCAAGTCACCGTCCTCGCTCGCACACTCTCTCTCTTGTACTTATCTAAGAGTTACACGATGCACAGTGTCATTGTTCGGTGGTAGTGTGCCACACTCGGCGCGTTTCACAGAAGGTCGAAGGTCCTTGCGAAGCGTAGACCTTGACGCGCACTCTGCGTCGGTGTAGCCAGACGTCTGTTGTTCAGTTGGAAAGGGTCTGGGCGTACCCTTGGAGGCTCCAGCACGATGGATCCTGAAGGTCGTTCAGGCGGCACTCCTCTGACTTCGGTCCTCACCATCTCTGGTCTCTTCGGTCCTCACCATCTCTGGTCACTTCGGTCCTCACCATCTCTGGTCACTTCGGTCCTCACCATCTCTGGTCACTTCGGTCCTCACCATCTCTGGTCACTTCGGTCCTCACCTTCTCTGGTCTCTCCTCGTCTCAATCGGGGTTCCTGTTTTTGGGCTAAAAACACACAAGAGAAATGTGTGCCATGCACATAAGAACATGCACCGCTACTGTTGCGAAGACAATGTCGCAGACGATCCCTACGTTTATGAGTAGTGATAAGCGAGGCGATGATAAAGAAGAAATGATAGAAGATTCAGCAAACCAGTCAGAGTCAAAACCAAGGGAAACAACTTACTACAAGTGTTCTTAGTCAAAAGGGATACAATTTAGAATGACTGGTTGCTAAGAAGAAATTGAGCAAAGAGACATGCATCACATCAAATCAATGCATAACTTATCACACGCTAACTTATCTAAAGAACGTTACAACAAAACGTTAGCGTTCGACTTCAACTCAAAAACGACCAACATTACTGTTTTGCACAATTGTTTACACCGTTTTTAAAGCATTACCAATGTTAACCATTATTATTCCATTACATTACAAAATAGTTATAATAAAATACAAATCAAGCTGCGCTATGGCTGCACAATACATTCGCTGCGAACAAACGCTACCTAAGAAAAACTCAAAGCTGCTTGACTGCGTGAACAGCTCACTGAATACATAATGTGCTAAACGAAACATCCTAGCAAAAACCTTATGCTGGATACCCGTCTGTCTTATTGTTCTGCTATGTTGTATTGTATTGTATTGAGGGGTGGGGACACAGTAGTTATTGTTCTGCTATGTTGTATTGTATTGAGGGGTGGGGACACAGTTACTGCCTTATTGTTCTGCTATGTTGTATTGTATTGAGGGGTTGTATTATATTGAGGGGGTGGGGACACAGTAGTTACTGCCTTATTGTTCTATACTGCCTTATTGTTCTGCCTATGTTGTATTGTATGTATTGTATTGTATGCATTGTATTGTATTGTATTGTATTGAGGGGTGGGGACACAGTTACTGCCTTATTGTTCTGCTATGTTGTATTATATTGAGGGGGTGGGGACACAGTAGTTACTGCCTTATTGTTCTACTATGTTGTATTGTATTGAGGGGTGGGGACACAGTAGTTACTGCCTTATTGTTCTGCTATGTTGTATTGTATTGAGGGGTGGGGACACAGTAGTTACTGCCTTATTGTTCTGCTATATTGTATTGTATTGTATTGAGGGGTGGGGCACAGTGAGTTACTGGCCTTATTGTTCTGCTATGTTTGTATTGTATGAGGGGTGTGGACACTTAGTTACTGCCTTATTTGTTCTGCTATGTTGTATTGATTGTATTGTATTGTTTGAGGGTGGGGACACAGTAGTTACTGTCCTTAATTGTTTACTATGTTTTATTGTATCTGAGGGTGGGACACCGTATTACCTGCTTATTGTTCTGCTATTATTGTATTTATTGTATTGAGGGGTGGGACACAGTAAGTTATTGTTCTGCTATATTGTATTGTATTGAGGGGTTGGGGACACAGTAGTTACTGCCTTATTGTTCTGCTATGTTGTATTGTATTGTATTGAGGGGTGGGGACACAGTAAGTTATGCCTTATTGTTCTGCTATGTTTATTGTATTGTATTGAGGGTGGGGCACAGTAGTTA
>CM065691.1:60373043-60425543 GCA_017654935.2 Phymorhynchus buccinoides
GACTTTGTGACTGCATCTATCCATGACTTAGAACTGGCTATCCCTGACTGTTGTGACTGCTTATCCTGACTATTCTGGCTATCCATGACTGTTGTGACTGCATTAATCCATGACTATTCTGGCTATCCCTGACTATTGTGGACTGCATTATCCTGAACTAGACTGGCTATCCCTGACTGTTGTGACTGCATTATCCATGACTAGTCTGGCTATCCCGGGTTTTTTGATTTTCTGTTGTGACTGCATTATCATGACTAGTCTGGCTATCCCGACTATTGTGACTGCATTATCCATGACCTAGTACCTGCTAATCCTGACTGTTGTGCCTGCTTATCCATGACTAGACCTGGCTAGCCCTGACTTTGTGACGCATTATCCATGACTAGACTGCTATCCTGACTGTTTTGTGACTGCCATTATCCATGACTAGACTGGCTTATCCCTGATATTGTGACTGCATTATCCTGACTAGTCTGGCTATCTCTGACTGTTGTGACTGCATTATCCTGACTAATCGGCTTTTCTCTGACTATGCTATATCGGCCAATCGGGGCGGGCAACAACTGGCCAAAGGTCACTACACTGAGGGATCAGAGCTGATAGACTCTGTGCGGGACGTTTGTTCGTAATGAGGCAGAGAGGCTTTGACTTGTATCCAGGCTTACCAGATACTCACTCCTGGGGAAGGTACCGGTGGCCGGCATGGTCACCCTGCTCAGCTCCAAGATCAGGAGGAGTACCCTGACAGATCTGAACACCTTTTCCATTGTGCCCTCGCCTAAAGGTATTCCGCTATGTCGTCTGTATTGTATTGTTGAGTCGTTGGAATGTACGGCTGTTACTGTTGGTTGTCTGTGTGGATTGGTATTTTTGTAGTCGTTGGAATGTCACGGGTCATGGTTAGTGTGTCCTTGTCTGTCTGTATGTATTGGTTTAGTCGTTGAATGTCACGGCTTTTACTGTGTGGTTTGTCTGTGTGTATGGGTATTGTTGTAGTCGGTTGGAATGTCACGGCTGTTACTGTGTCCTTGTGTGTATTGTATTGGGTGTAGTCGTTGGCAATGTCACGGGTCTGTTACTGTGTGTTGTCTGTGTGTATTGGTATGTGTTGTATTCGTTGGAATGTCACGGGCTGTTACTGGGGTTGGTTGTCTGTGTGTATTGGTATTGGTTGTAGTCGTTGGGAATGTCACGGGTCTGTTCCTGTTGTGGTTGTCTGTGTGTATTGGTATTGGTTGTAGTCGTTGAATGTCACGGGTCTGTTACTGTGTGTTGTCTGTGTGTATTGGTATTGGTTTAGTCGTTGGAATGTCCACGGCTGTACGGTGGTTGTCCTGTCGGTATTGTGAGTATTGGTTTGTAGTCATTGAATTCCACGGGTCTGTTACGTGTGGTTGTCTGTGTGTATTGTATTGGTTAGTCGTTGGAATTCACAGGTCTGTACTGTGTCCTTGTCCTATGTCCTTGTCTGTCTGTATTGGTATTGGTTGTAGTCGTTGGAATGTCACTGGTCTTGTGGATACAGATTATCCAGTTTTTTTCCTGTCTGTTAAAATGATATCCCCCACATTGTGGGTGGTGGGTGAGCGCGCGTGTGGTGGTGTGGGCGTGGCGTGCTGCGGTTTTGTGCTGTGTGGAATGTTTGTGATGTTTTGATATTGTAGTAGCTTTAATTATGATTTTATGATTTATTTAAACAATTGTGAAGCGCCGTGAGCTCAAGAGAGAAAGGGCGGCTCTATAATGTTATTTATTATTTTATTATTTAAAAGTTAAGAAGTACACTGACTTTATTGACCAATTCATTATTAGTCCTGGTGGATGACGACGACGACGATGAGATGATGATGATGATGATGATGATGATGATAACAGGTGTCATACACAGTGGTGATAGACGATGATGATGATGATGATGAAACAGTGTCATACCTGTGGATTGATGACGCAACGATGAGATTATGACGATGTGATGATGATGATGACGATGATGAATATAAAAAGGTGCACACAGATGGTGGAGCCTACAATGCCACCTTGTCAGTTCACCAGCTGGTGGAGAACACTGATGATGATGGATGATGATGATAACAGGTTCAGACCGTGTGGAGTCCCTACAATGCCACCCTGTCAGTTCACCACTGTGGGAGAACACTGACGAGACGTACTGCTCGACAACGAGGGCTCTTATGACATCTTGCTTCAGGACCTGAAGCTTGACCTACCCCCACCTATGGCGACCTCAACCACCGGTTCCGCCACCATGAGAGTGAGTCCCACCTGCCGCAGTTTCCCAGGTGGTCACCACTGCCACAGGTTCCTAGGTGAGTCACCACCTGCCTCAGGTTCCCAGGTGATCACCACCTGCCACAGGTTCCCAGGTGATCACCACCTGCCACAGGTTTCCCAGGTTTTGAGTCAACACCTGCCCAGGTTCCCAGGTGGTCACCACCTCCACAGTTCCCAGGTGAGTCCACCCTGCTCAGGTTCCCAGGTGGAGTCACCACCTGCCTCGGTTCCCAGGTGAGTCACACCTGCCACAGGTCCCAGGTGAGTCCCCCCACCTCCTTCGGTTCCCAGGTGAGTCACCACCTGCCAAGGTTTCCCAGGTGAGTCACCACCTGCCCAGGTTCCAGGTGATCAACACCTGCCTCAGTTCCCAGGTGAGTCAACACCTGCCTCAGGTTCCAGTAGAGTCACCACCTGCCTCAGGTTCCCAGGTGTGTCACCACCTGCCTCAGGTTCCCAGGTAGTCATTATTTATAATTTAATGTTTATATACCCGCCACCTGTTCCCCTATGGCACCTCAAGCACCTGTGTCTGCCACCATTTTCATGTGTCGCCATCCTCTGAGGGTTCCCAGGTGAGCTGTGCACTTGGAATAGCGGCATCATGTGCACCATTGGCTTTGTTTTCATTTTTCATTGTTTTCCTTGTCCATTTCCCAATCTATGTCACCCATTCTACTTCATTGCAGGGGCTGAATGTTGAATTGAAGCTAGCACCCCCACGTTGTTTTTTTTTGCTCAATCATCTGCTTCTCTCTCTCTCTCTCTCTCTTCTCATTCGTGTTCGAGCGTTCAGTGTTCTCTACTCTATCTCTCGTCCCTCTTTTTCGCTCTGCTACTTGTCTCCGTGTCGTCTGCTCTCTCTCTCTCTCTCTCTCCTCTCTCCTCCTCCTCCTCCGGGCCCACCCTCCTGCCACCTCCTCCTGGCCGCCCTCAGTTCCTGGCCAGAGCAGCCGACTACTACTACGACTACTAATGACCGACGACTACGACTACGACGAGTAAGACTACTCTACCGTACTACGGTGACTACGTACGCACCCAACCACCCACCACCACCACCACCACCAAACAACCACCCACTACACGAAATTAATAACTGCTGATCAGCTGTTAATGTAACTGCGGCTGACGACGAGCAATTATAGCTGTTTACAGCTGGAAAGTTGATTGAAGCCATGTTGCACATTCTGTTGTCACTGGGCCTAGGCATGCTCCATCATAGCTATGTCACCCATTTGAGCCCAGTTACGAGAAGAGGTTTTACTGCGTCGTTATGTGTTCAATTGCGAATGACTAGCACATAATGCAAGAACCAATGCTGATTGAAGCTATCCTCTCCTCCATCTCCCAAGATTTTAGCAGCAACCACGCCATTACAAACAACATCCGAAAAAAACAAGGGTGCATTGACATCTTTAAATGACCTGTTAAGCTTACATTTCGGCGTCCAATAGACTATAGTAAAGCGACGGGCTATTGCGTGACGTTCAGAATGCCATTTAGGCGCCGAAGATCATGGGATGCGAGTTATCCCCCTTACATCCGGGTAAGGCGAAGGTGCGTCACGCGCACTACCAACACCATCTATATCTCAGCTGAATGCTGAATTGAAGCTATGTCACCCATTCTACTTCAGCTGCACGTTTCTGAATGTTGATTGAAGCTGATAGGTACCGGTACCGCATCACTACTTCATTACAGCATGGTATTTGCGTGTGATTGACCAGCTATGTCGACCCATTCGTTGACGTTTTTCATTACAGCTCGAATGTTGCATTTCTGTGTGTTCAGTGTGCACCCATTCTCACTTCATGTACGTGCGTTGCGGTGTTGATTGAAGCTCCCCCCACCCATGTCTAGCTGTCATTACAGCCTAAAACAGTTGACTTGTGAAGACCTGATGTCATGTTCATTCTACTTCATTACAGCTGAATGTTGATTGAAGTTATGTCACCCATTCTACCTTCATTACAGCGTGAATGGCTGATTGAAGCTATGTCACCCATTCCTAGCTTCTGTGTGTCAGCCTGAATGTTGATTGAAGCTTATGTCACGCCATTCTACTTCATGGTGCTTACTGAGATGTTGATTGAAGCTATGCTCCACCCATTCTACTTCATTGCAGCTGTGATGCTGATTGAAGCTATGTCGACCACATTCTACTTCATTACAGCTGAATGTTGATTGAAGCTATTGTCTTAGCGGCCATAGTCTAACTTCATTAAGTAGCTGAATGTTGATTGAAGTTATGTCACCCATTCTACTTCAGGTACAGCATTGAATGTTGATGTGAAGCTATGTCACCCATTCTACTTCATTACAGCTGAATGCTGATTGCTAGCTATGTCACCACATTCTACTTCTATTGCAGCTGAATGTTGATTGAAGCTATAGTTCACCCATTCTACTTCATGTACAGCTGAATGCTGAATTGAAGCTATAGTTCACTCCCATTCTACCCTTCCATTACAGGCTTGAATGGCTGATTGAAGCTATGGTCACCCATTCTACTGTCATTGTAAGCTGAATGTTGATTTGGAATGCTGAGTGTCACCCAGAGAGAGCTTCATTGTCGAGCTGATATGCTACGTGATTTGCTATGTCACCCATTCTACTTCATTACAGTTGTGATTTGCTGAGTTGAAGCTGATGTCACCCATTCTACTTCATTACAGCTGAATGTTGATTGAAGCTATATGTCACCCATTCTACTTCATTTACAGCTGAATGTAAATTATAAATTGCCTGATTGAAGCTACTGTTCACCCATTCTACCTTCAGTGGCAAGTCAGCTTAGCTTTGTTTGAGTCCCGAAAGTTGATGTCACCCATTCTACTTCATTACAGCTGAATGCTGATTTGTCAGCTATGTCACCCATTCTACTTCATTAGACAGCTGAGATGAAATAATGATGATGAAGCTATGTCTGTCACTTACCCATCATCTACTTTCATTACATGCTTGAAATATAATGTACTGAGTATGGACCACGCTATGTCACCCATTCTACTTCAAGTTGCAGCTGAATGTTGATTGAAGCTATGTCACCCATTCTACTTCATGTACAGCTGAATGATTTGATTCAAGCTATGTCACCCATTCTACTTCATTGACTCAGCCTATGAATGCTGAAGAAGACAGCTATGTGCACCCATTCTACTTCAGGAACATGCTGATTTGCTGTGATTGAAGCTTTATGTGAACCCATTCTACTTCATTACATGCTGAATGCTGAAGCTGAAGCTATGTCACCCATTCTAACTTCATTACAGCTGAATGTTGATTGAAGCTATGTCACCCATTCTACTTCATTACAGCTGAATGTTGATTGAAGCTATGTCACACATTCTACTTCATTGCAGCTGAATGTTGGAGTGAAGTTATGTCACCATTCTACTTCATTGCGAGCTGAATGTTGATTGAAGCTATGTCACCCATTTCTACTTCATTAAGCCGAATGTTGATTGAGCTATGTCACCCATTCTCTTCTTACAGCTGAATGTTGATTGAAAGCCTATTCCCCATTCTATCTTTTCATTGACAGCTGAATGTTGATTGAAGCTATGTCACTCCATTTCTACTTCATGACAGCTGAATGTTGATTGAAGCTAGGTTCCCACGCCATTCTACTTCAATTACAGTCCTGAAGGTGGATTGAAACTATGTCAGCCCATTCTACTTCATTACAGCTGAATGTTATTGACGCATGTCACCCATTCCTACTTCATTACAGCTGAATGTTATTGAAGCTATGTCCCCATTCTAACTTCTTTACATGAATGTTGATTGAAGCTATGTCACCCATTCTCTTCATTACAGCTGAATGTTGATTGAACTATGTCGATTGAAGCTATGTCACCCATTCTACTTCATTACAGCTGAATGTTGATTGAAGCTATGTCACCCATTCTACTTCATTACAGCTGAATGTTGATTGAAGCTATGTCACCCATTCTACTTCATTACAGCTGAATGTTGATTGAAGTTACGTTGCACATTTTAATTTAGGTCAGCTGAATGCTGATTGAAGTTCTGTTCTACATTTTAATTTAGGTCAACTGAATGCCGAATTAAGTTCTGTTAACATTATGTAGGTTAGCTAAATGTCGATTTGTGTCCCTGATTCCATTTCAGACGAACTTAATGTTGATCAGGGCCTGTATTCATGTTGAGATAGCATGAGACTTAGCACCATGCTAACTTAGAAGCTCTTCCAAAAGTCCTATTAAATCCTGTAGGACATTGGAAGAGCTTCTAAGTTAGCATGATGCTAAGTCTCATGCTATCTCCACGTGAATACAGGCCCAGGTCTGTTCTTTTAGTTCAGATCATTTAAACACTGATTTTCTTCATTCTGTCAACCGAATTGTATCTTTCTTACACTCATTCCATTTTGGGTCGTTTGAATACTGATTTGTGTACCCATTCCATTTCAGGTCAGCTGAATGCGGACCTCCGTAAGATCGCGGTGAACATGGTCCCCTTTCCCCGCCTCCACTTCTTCATACCGGGGTTCGCTCCCCTGACCTCACGAGGATCGCAGCAGTACAGGGCCCTGACGGTGCCCGAACTGACTCAGCAGATCTTTGACGCCAAGAACATGATGGCTGCCTGTGACCCACGGCATGGCAGATACCTCACTGTCAGCGCTTTATTCAGAGGGAGGATGTCTATGAAGGGTGAGAGAGAGGGAGACAGGCAGAGGGAGAGTATGTGAGAGAGAGTGGGGGGGAGAGAGAGACAGACAGAGGGAGAGAGTTTGACCCTTAGGACAAGGGGGATAGTAGGGGGATGGTATCAAAAGTATCATGTAACAAATTATGAAATAAGTGTTAAGCAAAACGTCATGCACTTGCATTTATGCTCACTTGCGCACACGCTCACACACACACACACATACACACACACACACACACACACATACACACATACACACACACACACACACACACACACACACACACACACACACACACACGTAGACAGTCGATGTACTATAGACCATGGAGGGACACAGACAGAGCTGAGAGCAGACAGTGCTCTGTAGACAGCCTATGTACTATAGAGACCATGGAGGGACACAGACAGAGCTGAGAGCAGAGAGTGCTCTGTAGACAGCCTATGTACTATAGACAGACCATGGAGGGACAGAGCTGAGAGCAGACAGTGCTCTGTAGACAGCCTATGTACTATAGACAGACCATGGAGGGACAGAGCTGAGAGCAGACAGTGCTCTGTAGACAGCCTATGTACTATAGACAGACCATGGAGGGACACAGACAGAGCTGAGAGCAGAGAGTGCTCTGTAGACAGCCTATGTACTATAGACAGACCATGGAGGGACACAGACAGAGCTGAGAGCAGACAGTGCTCTGTAGACAGCCTATGTACTATAGACAGACCATGGAGGGACACAGACAGAGCTGAGAGCAGACAGTGCTCTGTAGACAGCCTATGTACTATAGACAGACCATGGAGCTGAGAGCAGACAGTGCTCTGGTCAATGGTCTAAGGGAGATAATTGTCTGTCCAGTCACCTCTACTACCAACCACTGTCTGTCTCTCTGTCTCTCTCTGAAAATGGGCGCACAAGCATAATCATATACGTATTTATACTTGCACATATTATGCAAAAATAAGTAGAGATTAATCACAGGATTGTTCAATATTGTTTTCCTCTTTCTAAGGCCTCTGCTCTACAATGCTGGTTAGAGTAGTTACAGTACAATATCAGTGCTGGTTAGAGTAGTTACAGTACAATATCAGTGCTGGTTAGAGTAGTTACAGTACAATATCAGTGCTGGTTAGAGTAGTTACAGTACAATATCAGTGCTGGTTAGAGTAGTTACAGTACAATATCAGTGCTGGTTAGAGTAGTTACAGTACAATATCAGTGCTGGTTAGAGTAGCTCAGGTTAGATTTCAGCACATCACATTTTGTAATGGAAGAGATGAGAGAGAGGGGGTGGGGGGGGACAGACAGGCAGAGAGTGGAGTGGATAATCATTATTTCCTGTTGTGTTGTGTGGTGTGGTTTTGTGTGGTGCGTGTGTGGTGTGTGTGTGTGTGTGTTGTCGCTTGCGTTGTGGAGTGTGTGTGTGCCGTGTGTGTTAGAGCGTGAAGGGGGAGAGAGTGTTGCTTTGTGTGGTGTGGTGTACTGTGTGGTGGTTGGTGCACTCTTGAAATGTTTTGTGTGTAAGTGTGTTATTCATGTTGATGTGTGGTTAAAGAATGTGGTGTGTAAAAAAAGCGCAATCTGTGGGGCTGTTTTTCATCTGAGGTATAGTGTAAAAGCGCTATGGTAAAATGTACTGTATTATTATTCATTATTTTATGTGATGTTGTTTTTTTTCGTTACACAATAGTGTGTACACAAACTGAAACCATTGTTGTGGTGCAATAGCAAAAAACATGGTTTAACCCAAAGCCAAAAACATTATGTGGTGTTGTTTGGTGTGTGGTACATTGTGTGTTTTGGTGTGTGATAACAATAGGGTGGTTTCATTTCGCTGCGAACACACATGTGTGCATGCCTCTGTGCCAATGCGATAGATGGATGATTACCCACACGTACGCTTTCACGTGAATTTCATTTCAAACCCCAGGGCATTCGTATTTCTAACATCATAAGCTTTTCTGATGGACAAATTCAACTGTTTAAACATGTGTATGCCCACTGAGTTCAATTTAGATCAACTGATTTTCTTCTTCTAAGCGTTGCATGATCTAGCTGGTTAAACACCAAGGGATGTGCTTTACAAAACAAAACTGCAAAAAAATGAATGGATTGATTTAAGGGGACAAGAGGATGTATTGTACTTGTAGGCCTTAAAACCACACCCCACTTATATTAAACAAACTTCTCAGGGTTTCTCCCAAAGTGTTTCTCGTAGATTAGACCCAATTGATGGGCACTGGAGATCAAGCTATCGGTGGCAATCACCGTCACCGCAAATTCTGAAGGTTGTTTTTTACTGCGTGCGGACCAAAACCCCTTTTAGTTTACAAAAACAGGCCTGTTTCCAATGTTTTGCAAGGGGGCTTAGCTGTTCTATTATACTTTCGAAACGAAAAATAGGTTTCCTTTTTCCCGGGTCCTTTACTGCTCTCAGATGCTGATAGAAGACTCTTAGTTAAATGTGATTGCTTTTAGTCTGTCCTTCGCCTTGAAATTCTACGTAAAAATCACTTCTTGCTGGGGCTGTCCATCCAAATTCTTCTCATTCTCTTAAAAAAGCTTCCAAAGGTGGGTCCAGAGATAATTTTAAAATGGCTGCTCGTCCTCAATTTATCGGCTCCCCTTAGGTACGATTCCCAACAATCCCACTCCGGTTCTTTCGTTTCCCTAGGGAGGGACAGGAGACGGGAGAGAGGGACTTTAGAGAGAGTCATGGAGAGAGAGGAGAGGAGAGAGAGAGAGATAGAGGGAGAGGAGAGATTCTTTAGAGAGGATCTGATAAATAATCTTTCTATTGGTATCAGAGCTCGAAGTACTTAGATGAGATCTTGATGGGAGAGGTGTGAGAGTCTCCTTTGAGATTGAGCTCGCAAGGAGGGAGTCAAAAGTTAGGAAAGAGACTTTTAAAGCATGTCAAATTACAATTTATTTTGTTCTTTTATACATTGCTTGGTTTCTTGTGTGTACATTTGACAGTCTCCTGTCAAAAAACCCTCGGAGATAAAAAGAGATCTTTGGAAGGGCTGAGAGTGAGATAAAGATAGAATTTGAGTTCAGTTGGGTTGAGAGAGGAGTTGTGTGGCACCGAGTAGAGGAGAGATGATAAAGAGGTTTGGTGCTACGTGTTAGGGAGGGTTGGAGATGGGTGTATCTGAGTTGGGAGGGTTTGTTTTAAGTGGTGGTGAATTGAGGGAGGTGTTTGTGTGTTTGTGTGTGTGAGTGAGAGTGTGGTGTTGGTGTTTGTTTGTGTGTGTGTGTTGTGTGTGAATTCAGTGCACAGAGTGGTTGATGATTTTATACATAATTATTGTTTTTTATTTATTCAAGTTAGAGACAGAATGAGGTGGGGGGAGGGAGAGAGAGAGGGGTTAGAGACAGAATGAGGTGGGGGGAGGGAGAGAGAGAGAGGGGTTAGAGACAGAATGAGGTGGGGGGAGGGAGAGAGAGAGGGGTTAGAGACAGAATGAGGTGGGGGGAGGGAGAGAGAGAGGGGTTAGAGACAGAATGAGGTGGGGGGAGGGAGAGAGAGAGGGGTTAGAGACAGAATGAGGTGGGGGGAGGGAGAGAGAGAGGGGTTAGAGACAGAATGAGGTGGGGGGAGGGAGAGAGAGAGGGGTTAGAGACAGAATGAGGTGGGGGGAGGGAGAGAGAGAGGGGTTAGAGACAGAATGAGGTGGGGGGAGGGAGAGAGAGAGGGGTTAGAGACAGAATGAGGTGGGGGGAGAGGAGAGGGGAGAGACAGAATGAGGTGGGGGGAGGGAGAGAGAGAGGGGTTAGAGACAGAATGAGGTGGGGGGGGGGGAGAGAGAGAGGGGGGGGAGGGAGAGAGAGTGGGGAGGGAGAGAAAGAGATTGTTTGATTGTTTAAGTAGGTCTATAATGTTTAAAAAAACTATGTATATACTTTTAATAAGTGTATTTATTTCTTGTTATTATAGCTTTTCTGATAACAATCAACTGTACATTTCTGCCCACCTGAGTCAGTTAGATCAAATGATTTCTTCTTCTAAGTAGTGCATCTCTGCTGTTAAAACATGGATGTTTTACAACAAACTGCAACTAAATGCTGAAAAGACAGAGATGATTCTTGTAGCCTCTAACCACACAATTAAAACTCTGGTTCTCCCAGGTTCTGTCGACATTGATGGCACTGAGATCAAGCTATCGGCATCCGTCCGAAATCTAGGTGTTACTTTGGACCAAACCCTTTCTTTTAAACAGCATGTTTCCAATGTTTGCAAGGCTTGCTATCTAGAACTTCAAAGAATTAGTTCCATCCGCCGTTTCCTCTCTCAAGATGCCCTGAAGACTCTAGTATGTGCTTTTGTTCTGTCTCGCCTTGACTACTGTAACTCACTTCTTGCTGGCTGTCCATCAACTCTCATCTCTAAGCTCCAACGTCTCATTCTCGCTCCCCTAGGTACGATCATATCACTCCGGTTCTTCGTTCCCTACATTGGCTCCCAGTTCAATCATGTATTGACTACAAAATTCTCCTCCTCGTCTTCAAGTCACTGAATGATCAAGCTCCCCTGTATCTCTCTGATCTTCTTCATCTCTATGTCCCAGCTCGCCAACTGTGTTCGTCTTCTGATTCTCGTCTCCTTTCCCTTCCCTCCATCCGTCTCAAATCTGCTGGCCAACATTCTTTTTCTTGTCAAGCACCATCTCTTTGGAATTCTCTGCCTTCTCCCCTCCGACACTCCAACTCAGTCTCCTCATTCAAAGCCTCTCTTAAAACCCTTCTTTTTCCTGCTGCACCCTAAATATTTGATCAGTTGTCTATCGTTGTGTGCACGTGAGGGAAGATTGAATAAGAGATTTGTGCTGTGTTTTGTGGTGTGTGTGTGTGAGCATGCATGTGTGCATACATGTGTGCTTGTGTGTGTTTTGGTTTTGTGGGTTGTGTGTGCATGCATGTGTGTGTGTGCGTGTGTGTGTGTCTGTCTGCGTGCATACGTTGTGTGTGAGGGTGTTTGTGTATGTGTGTTGGTGTATGTGGTCAGTCCGTGCGGCTCGGTTGCTGTGGCTTACTGAATGGGGTATGAACGAGTTGGCGTCGATATGTGTGTGTGTGTGTGTGTGTGTGTGCGCGCGCGCCTGCGTGAGTGTGTGTGTGTGTGTGTTAGAGAGAGAGAGAGAGAGTTGCTTTGTATATGTGTTGTTGCTGGTTGGTGTCATTCTTGAATGCTGTTTTTGTTGTCTGTTGATGAATAATTTATTGTAAAGCGCTTTGGGTTCGCGGTCATCTGAGGTAAAGCGCTATATAAATGTACTATTATTATTATTATTATTATAAATTTGTTTTAGTTTCTTGTGTATATGTTTTACGTGTCCGCAAGAAAATTATCCTTGTTTGAGGACAATAGAAAATGAAGTTGAAGTTTGAAATTGAAGGATATTTATTCTTCTTTATTGTGGATAGTTGTTCTGTTATGTTAACAGAGGTGGTCGAACAGATGTTCAACATTCAGAACAAGAACAGCTCTTACTTCCTGGAGTGGATAGTTATTGTTGATATTTATTGTGGATAGTTGTTGTTCTGTTATGTTAACAGAGGTGGTCGAACAGATGCTCAACATTCAGAACAAGAACAGCTCTTACTTCCTGGAGTGGATAGTTATTGTTGATATTTATTGTGGATAGTTGTTGTTCTGTTATGTTAACAGAGGTGGTCGAACAGATGCTCAACATTCAGAACAAGAACAGCTCTTACTTCCTGGAGTGGATAGTTATTGTTGATATTTATTGTGGATAGTTGTTGTTCTGTTATGTTAACAGAGGTGGTCGAACAGATGCTCAACATTCAGAACAAGAACAGCTCTTACTTCCTGGAGTGGATAGTTATTGTTGATATTTATTGTGGATAGTTGTTGTTCTGTTATGTTAACAGAGGTGGTCGAACAGATGCTCAACATTCAGAACAAGAACAGCTCTTACTTCCTGGAGTGGATAGTTATTGTTGATATTTATTGTGGATAGTTGTTGTTCTGTTATGTTAACAGAGGTGGTCGAACAGATGCTCAACATTCAGAACAAGAACAGCTCTTACTTCCTGGAGTGGATAGTTATTGTTGATATTTATTGTGGATAGTTGTTGTTCTGTTATGTTAACAGAGGTGGTCGAACAGATGCTCAACATTCAGAACAAGAACAGCTCTTACTTCCTGGAGTGGATAGTTATTGTTGATATTTATTGTGGATAGTTGTTGTTCTGTTATGTTAACAGAGGTGGTCGAACAGATGCTCAACATTCAGAACAAGAACAGCTCTTACTTCCTGGAGTGGATAGTTATTGTTGATATTTATTGTGGATAGTTGTTGTTCTGTTATGTTAACAGAGGTGGTCGAACAGATGCTCAACATTCAGAACAAGAACAGCTCTTACTTCCTGGAGTGGATAGTTATTGTTGATATTTATTGTGGATAGTTGTTGTTCTGTTATGTTAACAGAGGTGGTCGAACAGATGCTCAACATTCAGAACAAGAACAGCTCTTACTTCCTGGAGTGGATAGTTATTGTTGATATTTATTGTGGATAGTTATTGTCGTCATTTTTTTGTTTGTCTTACCCTGGCTTAAAGACTCCAGGAATCATCCCAACAGCCAAAGCACTTGAACACTATGGTACAAATGCACCTGCTAGGGATGAGAACATTACGTGTGTGATCACTTTTGATTACCCCACCACATGGGCAGCCACACTACGACTTTGGAGGATTTTAGACTGATGATGTTATGCTAGGAGGTTAAGACAATCCCTGCATAGCCATGCAGAGCATAACAACATTTTGATGTAGCCTTGGTGGTCTAGCTGATGATGTTATGCTAGGAGGTTAAGACAATCCCTGCACAGCCATGCAGAGCATAACAACATTTTGATGTAGCCTTGGTGTTCTAGCTGATGATATTATGCTAGGAGGTTAAGACAATCCCTGCATAGCCATGCAGAGCATAACAACATTTTGATGTAGCCTTGGTGTTCTAGCTGATGATGTTATGCTAGGAGGTTAAGACAATCCCTGCATAGCCATGCAGAGCATAACATTTTGATGTAGCCTTGGTGTTCTAGCTGATGATGTAGCCTTGGCGGTCTAGCTGATGATGTTATGCTAGGAGGTTAAGACAATCCCTGCATAGCCATGCAGAGCATAACAACATTTTGATGTAGCCTTGGCGGTCTAGCTGATGATGTTATGCTAGGAGGTTAAGACAATCCCTGCATAGCCATGCAGAGCATAACAACATTTTGATGTAGCCTTGGCGGTCTAGCTGATGATGTTATGCTAGGAGGTTAAGACAATCCCTGCATAGCCATGCAGAGCATAACAACATTTTGATGTAGCCTTGGTGTTCTAGCTGATGATGTTATGCTAGGAGGTTAAGACAATCCCTGCATAGCCATGCAGAGCATAACAACATTTTGATGTAGCCTTGGCGGTCTAGCTGATGATGTTATGCTAGGAGGTTAAGACAATCCCTGCATAGCCATGCAGAGCATAACAACATTTTGATGTAGCCTTGGTGTTCTAGCTGATGATGTTATGCTAGGAGGTTAAGACAATCCCTGCATAGCCATGCAGAGCATAACAACATTTTGATGTAGCCTTGGCGGTCTAGCTGATGATGTTATGCTAGGAGGTTAAGACAATCCCTGCATAGCCATGCAGAGCATAACAACATTTTGATGTAGCCTTGGTGTTCTAGCTGATGATGTTATGCTGGGAGGTTAAGACAATCCCTGCATAGCCATGCAGAGCATAACAACATTTTGATGTAGCCTTGGCGGTCTAGCTTATGTCAAGTGGTCTGACATGGCCTCATGCCAAGGCATAGTCATTTATTGTTATTTATTGTTGATATTTATTGTTGATAGTTATTGTTGATGTTTATTTTTGATATTTATTGTTGATGTTTACTGTTGTGTTCAGAGGTGGTCGAGCAGATGCTCAACGTGCTGAACAAGAACAGCTCTTACTTCGTGGAGTGGATAGTTATTGTTGATAGTTATTGTTGATAGTTATTGCTGATATTTACTGTTGTTTTCGGAGATAGATGAACAGATGCTGAACGTGCAGAACAAGAACAGCTCTTCGTGGACTGGATAGTTGTTGATATTTATTGTTGATATTTACTGTTGTGTTCAGAGGTGGACGAACAGATGCTGAACGTGCAGAACAAGAACAGCTCTTACTTCGTGGAGTGGATCCCCAACAATGTGAAGACAGCGGTGTGTGACATCCCTCCCCGGGGCCTTAAGATGTCTGCCACCTTCGTTGGCAACACCACTGCCATCCAGGAGCTGTTCAAGAGAGTGTCAGAACAGTTCACAGGTATTGGACATTATAATCATACATTACATGTCATGACAAACAACTCCACTGCCATCCAGGAGCTGTTCAAGAGAGTGTCAGAACAGTTCACAGGTATTGGACATTATAATCATACATTACATGTCATGACAAACAACTCCACTGCCATCCAGGAGCTGTTCAAGAGAGTGTCAGAACAGTTCACAGGTATTGGACATCATAATCATACATTACATGTCATAACAAACTACTCCACTGCCAGAGCTGTTCAACAGGTGTCAGAACAGTTCACAGGTGTTGGACATTATAATGATATATGTCATGACAAACAACTCCACTGCCAGAGCTGTTCAACAGGTGTCAGAACAGTTCACAGGTATTGGACATCATAATCATACATTACATGTCATAACAAACTACTCCACTGCCAGAGCTGTTCAACAGGTGTCAGAACAGTTCACAGGTGTTGGACATTATAATGATATATGTCATGACAAACAACTCCACTGCCAGAGCTGTTCAACAGGTGTCAGAACAGTTCACAGGTATTGGACATTAAAATGATACATTACATGTCATGACAAACTACTCCACTGCCAGAGCTGTTCAACAGGTGTCAGAACAGTTCACAGGTGTTGGACATTATAATGATACATGTCATGACAAACAACTCCACTGCCAGAGCTGTTCAACAGGTGTCAGAACAGTTCACAGGTATTGGACATTAAAATGATACATTACATGTCATGACAAACTACTCCACTGCCAGAGCTGTTCAACAGGTGTCAGAACAGTTCACAGGTGTTGGACATTATAATGATACATGTCATGACAAACAACTCCACTGCCAGAGCTGTTCAACAGGTGTCAGAACAGTTCACAGGTGTTGGACATTATAATGATACATTACATGTCATGACAAACTACTCCACTGCCAGAGCTGTTCAACAGGTGTCAGAACAGTTCACAGGTGTTGGACATTATAATGATAATGATACATCACATGAAACACAACTCCACTGCCATCCAGGAGCTGTTCAACAAGGTTTCAGATTCATCTACAGATATTGGTGTTGCATTTTACTATGGTTCTAGGGTTAGTGTTAGGGATCTGTTCAAAAGGGTTAGGGCTAGTGCTATGGATCTATTCAAAAGGGTTAGGGTTAGTCTTAGGGATCTGTTCAAAAGGGTTAGGGCTAGTGTTGGGGATCTGTTCAAAAGGGTTAGGGTTAGGGCTAGTGTTAGGGATCTGTTCAACATGGTGTCAGATTAATCTACAGATATTGGTGTTGCATGTTACTATGATTCAAGCCATGTAAGACTTAAGGCCTAGGGTTAGGGTTAGGGATCTGTTCAACAGGGTGTCAGATTAATCTACAGATATTGGTGTTGCATGTTACTATGATTCAAGCCATGTAAGACTTAAGGCCTTGGGTTAGGGTTAGGGTGAGGGTTAGGGATCTGTTCAACAGGGTGTCAGATTAATCTACAGATATTGGTGTTGCATGCTACTATGATTCAAGCCATGTAAGACTTAAGGCCTAGGGTTAGGGTTAGGGTGAGGGTTAGGGATCTGTTCAACAGGGTGTCAGATTAATCTACAGATATTGGTGTTGCATGCTACTATGATTCAAGCCATGTAAGACTTAAGGCCCAGCCATACTGCGTACGATTTGACCCCAATACGATGCGATTGTGACAATGTCTGTCAGTCATGATTGACGTGAAATACTTCTGTCTAAAAATAACTTTTATATTTTCGTTCACTGTACTCATGTAGACCCAGTGGCGTAGGAACAGGGGGGAGGCATGGGGGCAGCTGCCCCCCCCCTCCCCCCGGCTCAGAGGAGGAGAAGAGGGGGGGTCAGGCATGTCTTACTGCCCCCTAACAATCGAGCAAGCCAGCAAGCAAAAAGGAGAGAGAGTGGGAACGAGTGAAAGAGAGAGAGAGAGTTAATTTAAAACCCAAACAGCTTGTATTATAGAGTCATAGCTGCATTGTTTTCAAATTGCTTTATTAACCCTCTACTTCATTCCAGAATGCTTAGGTATTGCGGTTTTTGTGCCTTCTTTGCTGTTGCTTTGTTTCTGTTCTCACAGTACTCTGGAAGCTGCTGCAGAACATCTCAAACGTCTCATTATATTTTGTGACATAGCGGCTGCCCCCCTTCTCCTGGCACATTGGGGGGGGGGGGGGGGGAGGGGGGCAGACATGCTCCCCCCAAAATGAAGAAGAGAGAGTCATAGAGAGAGAGGGGGGGGGGGGGGGGATTCAAAGCTCCATTTTTTCATACAATAATTTACATCGATTTCTTTAAAATTCTGATACTGAAGTTATGTCCGTTCTTAAATGTACCAGTAAGAGACATATCAAATACTGTCCCCTTATATATCTTCTTAAAAAATGACATTTATAGAGTGTTTTACTAAGATGTGTAGCTTAACCTATCCATCCGCTTTGTTCGTGTGCTTGCGTCCCAATGACCAGAAAAAACAGAGCTATGGCAGCAACAAGATGTCATGTCGTCAGTCGTTTCAACCTGTCTCTGTTATGTCCTGGACGAAGTGGACAAGCCGAGGACAACAGCCCCATTGACCAGACACACCAGAGCTATGGCAGCAACAAGATGTCATGTCGTCAGTCGTTTCAACCTGTCTCTGTTATGTCCTGGACGAAGTGGACAAGCCGAGGACAACAGCCCCATTGACCAGACACACCAGAGCTATTGCAGCAACAAGATGTCATGTCGTCAGTCGTTTCAACCTGTCTCTGTTATGTCCTGGACGAAGTGGACAAGCCGAGGACAACAGCCCCATTGACCAGACACACCAGAGCTATGGCAGCAACAAGATGTCATGTCGTCAGTCGTTTCAACCTGTCTCTGTTATGTCCTGGACGAAGTGGACAAGCCGAGGACAACAGCCCCATTGATCAGACACACCAGAGCTATTGCAGCAACAAGATGTCATGTCGTCAGTCGTTTCAACCTGTCTCTGTTATGTCCTGGACGAAGTGGACAAGCCGAGGACAACAGCCCCATTGATCAGACACACCAGAGCTATTGCAGCAACAAGATGTCATGTCGTCAGTCGTTTCAACCTGTCTCTGTTATGTCCTGGACGAAGTGGACAAGCCGAGGACAACAGCCCCATTGATCAGACACACCAGAGCTATTGCAGCAACAAGATGTCATGTCGTCAGTCGTTTCAACCTGTCTCTGTTATGTCCTGGACGAAGTGGACAAGCCGAGGACAACAGCCCCATTGATCAGACACACCAGAGCTATTGCAGTGTCACGTGGGGGACGAGTTCACGACAACAGAAACCAAACCATTCACCCAACACTCCACACCCTATCTCTAAGACGTTAACAAGTGTCACGTGGGGGACGAGTTCACAACAGAAACCAAACCATTCACCCAACACTCCACACCCTATCTCTAAGACGTTAACAAGTGTCACGTGGGGGACGAGTTCACAACAGAAACCAAACCATTCACCCAACACTCCACACCCTATCTCTAAGACGTTAACAATTTGAAGTACGAACAAAAACTAATTTTATTTACAAAAAAACAGAACAATTCAAAACAAAATTAAATGCTACAAAATGCTTTACATTAAATAAATAATGAAAAACACACACACACACACACACAAAACCACTCTATATACTTAGGTCAATTTCTCAGCTCCCAGTCTAAGGGAGGCAATCAATCAAAAACCTAAGACCAGGAGTCTTGGCTTAATCAAAAATAAATGAGTCTATCAACGAGGAGAAAACCAGTCAAACTCTCCCTGGAGATATTCACCCCTTTAACATTCGCCTGCCACGCTTTATATCACACACAAAAACCATCCAAGGGCTTCAACAAAGACCCAAAAAGCCCACTAGCAAAATCCATTTGATTTCTTACAACCTTCTAGTCAACTCTGTCAGACAGAGTGCACCGGACTTCACCCTTTTAGAGAAAAGGTAGCACCTCCTCAAAAACCGCAACAGAAAAGTGAAGGTGCAAAGCCTCAAACGTCATCAAATCAATAAACAATAACTCCTCTAAAAGACAAAACACTAACACCGCATGACTCGAGGGTCAAATCCATAAACAATAACTCCTCTAAAAGACAAAACACTAACACCGCATGACTCGAGGGTCAAATCCATAAACAATAACTCCTCTAAAAGACAAAACACTAACACCGCATGACTCGAGGGTCAAATCCATAAACAATAACTCCTCTAAAAGACAAAACACTAACACCGCATGACTCGAGGGTCAAATCCATAAACAATAACTCCTCTAAAAGACAAAACACTAACACCGCATGACTCGAGGGTCAAGATCTGTTGAATAGGAAAAAACCTGCCAACTACTATTTTGCTATTATTAAATAAATTTAAAAAAACCCACAATAACCTTAACTTCAGTCTCTTCGTTGTCTCCACGGACACTATTTTATCTGTCCAGGCGCGGGGGCCTCACGGTCCTAATTTCACTACTAGAGTCGAGTAGAAAATGCCAACTAAAAAACCAACAACACAAAACTACAGTCTCTTCGTTGTCTCCACGGACACTATTTTATCTGTCCAGGCGTGGGGGCCTCACGATCCTAATTTCACTACTAGAGTCGAGTAGAAAAATGTCAACTAAAAGAAAAAAGGTAAAGTCCTGAATGACCACCCCCTACACTACCTCCCCCCACCCCATTCTCCAGCAGATGGATGCAGCCCTTGGAGAACAAGTGTAGTCGAAAAAATCTTACGAAGAGGGGCCCACCGAACGTAGGGGAAGAGGCAAACGATGACGGGGCACAGAGCTCCCAGGAAACGCCTGCAGGACCACAGCTCCTCGCGTCACACGGCGGACGGTGAAGACCTCACGTCTTCAAGGACTTGACGAGGCAACAACCTCCAGCTCAGGTCGGGTCCAGCGTAGGGACTTCAGGACAGGAAGTCACAGAAGGAAAAGGCGCTGCACAGTACATGTTACCATGAGTACACTGCTAAGAGTAAAGGTAAAGGGGAAGCAATGGGGTGGCCAACACACTGTGAGAGTCTACTCAGCTAAGTCGCAGAAGGAAAAGGCGCTGCACAGTACATGTTACCATGAGTACACTGCTAAGACGCGACGAGTAAAGGTAAAGGGGAAGCAATGGGGTGGTCAACACACTGTGAGAGTCTACTCAGCTAAGTCGCAGAAGGAAAAGGCGCTGCACAGTACATGTTACCATGAGTACACTGCTAAGAGTAAAGGTAAAGGGGAAGCAATGGGGTGGTCAACACATTGTGAGAGTCTACCCAGCTAAGTCGCAGAAGGAAAAGGCGCTGCACAGTACATGTTACCATGAGTACACTGCTACGAGTAAAGGTAAAGGGGAAGCAATGGGGTGGCCAACACACTGTGAGAGTCTACTCAGCTAAGTCGCAGAAGGAAAAGGCGCTGCACAGTACATGTTACCATGAGTACACTGCTAACGAGTAAAGGTAAAGGGGAAGCAATGGGGTGGCCAACACATTGTGAGAGTCTACTCAGCTAAGTCGCAGAAGGAAAAGGCGCTGCACAGTACATGTTACCATGAGTACACTGCTAAGAGTAAAGGTAAAGGGGAAGCAATGGGGTGGCCAACACATTGTGAGAGTCTACTCAGCTAAGTTGGCATTCAATACTCTACTGCCTAACCATAAACTTGGGCAATTAAATACAACTAGTCCTTTACCCAAGAAGATGAGAAACCCAAACAGGTTGTAATATTAACTGCTGCTTAAGTCACTATTCGGCTGAAAAGCTTCAAACGCTAGCTTCTCAATCACCAAGGGAAAAACAAAACAAAACCCCAACAAGGGAGAGAACCAACCCAACTTCTAAATATCTTACATAGAAAATGTTACAGTGAAACATATTACACCTGGTCAATTTCCAACCACTCATTAATTATAAATGAGTTGATAAGAACAAGGTAAAATGCCTACAAAGTGCTTTCGAACATGAATCTAGCCCAAACGCAAGAAGTCGTGCAAACAATACAAAGTTTAGATTAAATGCACAGAACGACGACTGCAATACTTAACAGCAAGCACCATTCTGGAGGTACTAAATAACCACAATAAAGTCCTGAGAATACAAACATTTATTCAGACAACAAAACAAACCTTTTGGTCAAGTTTCGTATCGTCTGCAAAGAAGCAACACTGAGGGGAGGGGAGAGATAGGTGGGCCGGAAGTGACAAGGCGCACCACTAACAGTAAAACCTAGCCCCTTGCCTAGTCAACAAAATGCCCGGACAAAAATAAGCTAAAGGGGAAAATACTTTATTTAAAGTTACGATATTTGACTCGGAAACAAACCTTTTTACACTTCAATCCAAGAATAACATTTTATGAAGGAAACATTTTAAACAATGGAATAAAAAATATATAATACATGTAGTAGAATTAAAAACTCTAGGGAGAAATAAATGGAAAAAGAGGGGAATTTTTTAACAGGGGAAATTGGTCGGAATAAAAATATGGACTATAACTTGAACCCCTAGATGAAAAATAAAGAACGAGAAATAATAAAAAGACACTCTACTAACCAACTCGCTCGTGAACGAGGAAGAAGAAGGAAGGAAGGAAGGCCGCGCCTCTCACAGTGACAGGGAGAAGAACGAAAGTCGACACGTACTACACCTGTGGATAGTCAGTCAAGTCAGTTGTCGGGTTACAAACTACTCAGCTTTTCCTCCAAGCTGAAAGCCTCTCACTTTCCAGGTTAATAAGGGTATTAACCAACAACAGGGTTAGGTGTACAGGGGCGCACACCCCTAGTATTAGAGAATACTAGGCTTAAAAAAAAAACCTTCCCTCACAGAAACAGACGGGGCTGTTTCAAAGGGATAAAGTCAAGTCTTGTCGCAGTCAAAATGTCGTCAGCTCAATTTCCAGGTTAATACGCATATTAACCAACAACAGGGTTAGGTGTACAGGGGCGCACACCCCTAGTATTAGAGAATACTAGGCTTAAAAAAAAACTTCCCTCACAGAAACAGACGGGGCTGTTTCAAAGGGATAAAGTCTCGTCAAGTCGTCATAAAGTCCAGTCGGCGTCGCAGTCAAGAACAGTCTGCCAGTAAAACAGTTGAAGGCCTAGAGTGAGCAAAGAGTTCTCTAGAGAAGGAAATAGAAAGTAGAGAAACAGGAAAAGTCTTTGCAACAGTGAAAACATATCTCGCGATGGGGATAAAGCTGAAAAGCAAAATTGGAGAGAGAAGAAAGAAGAAGAAAAAAACCGGTGTCGGGGTGACACTTTCCCACTCCAAGTAAATTATGCCCCAAAGGGTTATACAAAGCAAGGCACGGTGCTACCCGTGACAGACAGCAACAAGATGTCATGTCGTCAGTCGTTTCAGCCTGTCTCTGTTATGTCCTGGACGAAGTGGACAAGCCGAGGACAACAGCCCCATTGACCAGACACACCAGAGCTATGGCAGCAACAAGATGTCATGTCGTCAGTCGTTTCAGCCTGTCTCTGTCATGTCCTGGACGAAGTGGACAAGCCGAGGACAACAGCCCCATTGACCAGACACACCAGAGCTATGGCAGCAACAAGATGTCATGTCGTCAGTCGTTTCAGCCTGTCTCTGTCATGTCCTGGACGAAGTGGACAAGCCGAGGACAACAGCCCCATTGACCAGACACACCAGAGCTATGGCAGCAACAAATGTCATGTCGTCAGTCGTTTCAGCCTGTCTCTGTCATGTCCTGGACGAAGTGGACAAGCCGAGGACAACAGCCCCATTGACCAGACACACCAGAGCTATGGCAGCAACAAATGTCATGTCGTCAGTCGTTTCAGCCTGTCTCTGTCATGTCCTGGACGAAGTGGACAAGCCGAGGACAACAGCCCCATTGACCAGACACACCAGAGCTATGGCAGCAACAAATGTCATGTCGTCAGTCGTTTCAGCCTGTCTCTGTCATGTCCTGGACGAAGTGGACAAGCCAAAAACAAAAACTAAAGAAGAAACAACGAAAGAACAAACAATCAAAACGAAAAAGAAAAGGATCATTGGAAATTCGTAATCCTAACTGAGCTTCCATTCTATTATTAGTAGCCAGTGATACGAGCCCATGGAAAGGAAAATAATTCTATGTCTTGAAATTATGGATGGTATAATTGTCCCCCTTTAAGTGATAATCGAAGTGATAATCGTTTTACCAATTACAGTGTATTTGGATGTGATATATCAATAACATAGCATGCTTTGTTGTCTATTTTTTCTTCTTTTTTTTCAACCCAAACATCGGAGTTTATTTCTGTGTCAGAATCAGAATATTATTGTCTTTAAAACAGTTGCGGTTATTAACTGAATGTTGTTAGCTGAACGTTTTCAGATACATGTTTTATACTGCGTTATATGAACCTTTTAGATGAAGCGACAGGATAGTAACTAGGGATTTGGTTATAATCCTAACTTTGTTCATGTCAAAAATGGTGCAGGGCTAGCTCTATTTTATTAGGGCTTTACACAGGGAGAGATTTCCCCAGTTGTATCAGAATGAAATGCGCATGTGTGTGTGTGTGTGTGTGTGTGTTACAGCCATGTTTCGGCGTAAGGCCTTCCTACACTGGTACACTGGAGAGGGCATGGATGAGATGGAGTTCACTGAGGCAGAGTCCAACATGAACGACCTGGTGTCTGAGTACCAACAATACCAGGTGAAGCATTCCCAGTAACACAATGTCATATTATAATGTATCATGTACATAGCAATTCAATTTTATAGTCTATGTGATCGAGTTCACAAAGGCAGAGTCCAACATCAACGACTTGGTGGTGTCTTTATGCAATATGTTATTATGGCTTTGATGTAATATAATCTATAGTGAAAATAACAATGCAATGTATACGCCTTATAAAAATGTAACCGATCTACCAGATGGAGGTTCAGTGTGGCACGGTCCAGTTTAGCACTCTGAGCCACTGAGAGGCTTCCAAGCTAAACTTTTGTACTCAATGTTACCACTATATACTTGTAATGATACGCAAGCATTGTAAAGGGTTTGTTGTCTAGGGTTAACGGTTCACATTGGGGTGCGTCCACATGCTTCCTCCACTCACACACGAGTAACACCGGAGACCAGTTTACGATACAAAAAACATGAATATTTATTCCTTGGCGTCAATGGTAATTTTGCATATAATGAAACTGAAAAACTAGGGACCTAATTAAAACTGAAGAACCAACTACTTAACTTCAACCTAACAACCAATCTACCTGGGGTATGGGCCAACCTAAAGAAAACATCCCCCACCTTCCTTCCCAGTATCTACCCGGGGTACAACCTAACAACCTTCCTTCCCAGTACAATCTACCTGGGGTATGGGCCAACCTAAAGAAAACATCCCCCACCTTCCTTCCCAGTACTTACATCTAACAACCAATCTACCCGGGGTATGGGCCAACCTAAAGAAAACATCCCCCACCTTCCTTCCCAGTACTTACATCTAACAACCAATCTACCCGGGGTATGGACCAACCTAAAGAAAACATCCCCCACCTTCCTTCCCAGTACTTACATCTAACAACCAATCTACCCGGGGTATGGACCAACCTAAAGAAAACATCCCCCACCTTCCTTCCCAGTACCTTCCAATTCCCGGGGTATGGGTACTTACATCTAACAACCAATCTACCCGGGGTATGGGCCAACCTAAAGAAAACATCCCCCACCTTCCTTCCCAGTACTTACATCTAACAACCAATCTACCCGGGGTATGGGCCAACCTAAAGAAAACATCCCCCACCTTCCTTCCCAGTACTTACATCTAACAACCAATCTACCCGGGGTATGGGCCAACCTAAAGAAAACATCCCCCACCTTCCTTCCCAGTACTTACATCTAACAACCAATCTACCCGGGGTATGGGCCAACCTAAAGAAAACATCCCCCACCTTCCTTCCCAGTACTTACATCTAACAACCAATCTACCCGGGGTATGGGCCAACCTAAAGAAAACATCCCCCACCTTCCTTCCCAGTACTTACATCTAACAACCAATCTACCCGGGGTATGGGCCAACCTAAAGAAAACATCCCCCACCTTCCTTCCCAGTACTTACATCTAACAACCAATCTACCCGGGGTATGGGCCAACCTAAAGAAAACATCCCCCACCTTCCTTCCCAGTACTTACATCTAACAACCAATCTACCCGGGGTATGGGCCAACCTAAAGAAAACATCCCCCACCTTCCTTCCCAGTACTTACATCTAACAACCAATCTACCCGGGGTATGGGCCAACCTAAAGAAAACATCCCCCACCTTCCTTCCCAGTACTTACATCTAACAACCAATCTACCCGGGGTATGGGCCAACCTAAAGAAAACATCCCCCACCTTCCTTCCCAGTACTTACATCTAACAACCAATCTACCCGGGGTATGGGCCAACCTAAAGAAAACATCCCCCACCTTCCTTCCCGGTACTTACATCTAACAACCAATCTACCCGGGGTATGGGCCAACCTAAAGAAAACATCCCCCACCTTCCTTCCCGGTACTTACATCTAACAACCAATCTACCCGGGGTATGGGCCAACCTAAAGAAAACATCCCCCACCTTCCTTCCCGGTACTTACATCTAACAACCAATCTACCCGGGGTATGGGCCAACCTAAAGTACTTACATCTAACAACCAATCTACCTGGGGTATGGGCCAACCTAAAGAAAACTTCCCCACCTTCCTTCCCGGTACTTACATCTAACAACCAATCTACCCGGGGTATGGGCCAACCTAAAGAAAAAACGTTACAATTATTCCAATGCCACTTAGAAGAGAATAGGCAAGTCACCGTCCTCGCTCGCACACTCTCTCTCTTGTACTTATCTAAGAGTTACACGATGCACAGTGTCATTGTTCGGTGGTAGTGTGCCACACTCGGCGCGTTTCACAGAAGGTCGAAGGTCCTTGCGAAGCGTAGACCTTGACGCGCACTCTGCGTCGGTGTAGCCAGACGTCTGTTGTTCAGTTGGAAAGGGTCTGGGCGTACCCTTGGAGGCTCCAGCACGATGGATCCTGAAGGTCGTTCAGGCGGCACTCCTCTGACTTCGGTCCTCACCATCTCTGGTCTCTTCGGTCCTCACCATCTCTGGTCACTTCGGTCCTCACCATCTCTGGTCACTTCGGTCCTCACCATCTCTGGTCACTTCGGTCCTCACCATCTCTGGTCACTTCGGTCCTCACCTTCTCTGGTCTCTCCTCGTCTCAATCGGGGTTCCTGTTTTTGGGCTAAAAACACACAAGAGAAATGTGTGCCATGCACATAAGAACATGCACCGCTACTGTTGCGAAGACAATGTCGCAGACGATCCCTACGTTTATGAGTAGTGATAAGCGAGGCGATGATAAAGAAGAAATGATAGAAGATTCAGCAAACCAGTCAGTCAAAACCAAAGGAAACAACTTACTACAAGTGTTCTTAGTCAAAAGGGATACAATTTAGAATGACTGGTTGCTAAGAAGAAATTGAGCAAAGAGACATGCATCACATCAAATCAATGCATAACTTATCACACGCTAACTTATCTAAAGAACGTTACAACAAAACGTTAGCGTTCGACTTCAACTCAAAAACGACCAACATTACTGTTTTGCACAATTGTTTACACCGTTTTTAAAGCATTACCAATGTTAACCATTATTATTCCATTACATTACAAAATAGTTATAATAAAATACAAATCAAGCTGCGCTATGGCTGCACAATACATTCGCTGCGAACAAACGCTACCTAAGAAAAACTCAAAGCTGCTTGACTGCGTGAACAGCTCACTGAATACATAATGTGCTTAACGAAACATCCTAGCAAAAACCTTATGCTGGATACCCGTCTGTCTTATTGTTCTGCTATGTTGTATTGTATTGTATTGTATTGTATTGAGGGGTGGGGACACAGTAGTTATTGTTCTGCTATGTTGTATTGTATTGAGGGGTGGGGACACAGTAGTTACTGCCTTATTGTTCTGCTATGTTGTATTGTATTGAGGGGTGGGGACACAGTAGTTACTGCCTTATTGTTCTGCTATGTTGTATTGTATTGAGGGGGTGGGGACACAGTAGTTACTGCCTTATTGTTCTGCTATGTTGTATTGTATTGAGGGGGTGGGGACACATTAGTTACTGCCTTATTGTTCTGTTATGTTGTATTGTATTGTATTGTATTGTATTGAGGGGTGGGGACACAGTAGTTACTGCCTTATTGTTCTGCTATGTTGTATTGTATTGAGGGGTGGGGACACAGTAGTTACTGCCTTATTGTTCTGCTATATTGTATTGTATTGTATTGAGGGGTGGGGACACAGTAGTTACTGCCTTATTGTTCTGCTATGTTGTATTGTATTGAGGGGGTGGGGACACAGTAGTTACTGCCTTATTGTTCTGCTATGTTGTATGCTATGTATTGTATTGAGGGGTGGGGACACAGTAGTTACTGCCTTATTGTTCTGCTATGTTGTATTGTATTGAGGGGTGGGGACACAGTAGTTACTGCCTTATTGTTCTGCTATGTTGTATTGTATTGTATTGAGGGGTGGGGACACAGTAGTTAGCCTTATTGTTCTACTATGTTGTATTGTATTGAGGGGTGGGGACACAGTAGTTACTGCCTTATTGTTGTATTGTATTGTATTGAGGGGGTGGGGACACAGTAGTTACTGCCTTATTGTTCTGCTATGTTGTATTGTATTGTATTGAGGGGTGGGGACACAGTAGTTACTGCCTTATTGTTCTGCTATGTTGTATTGTATTGTATTGAGGGGTGGGGACACAGTAGTTACTGCCTTATTGTTCTGCTATGTTGTATTGTATTGTATTGAGGGGTGGGGACACAGTAGTTACTGCCTTATTGTTCTGCTATGTTGTATTGTATTGTATTGAGGGGGTGGGGACACAGTAGTTACTGCCTTATTGTTCTGCTATATTGTATTGTATTGAGGGGGTGGGGACACAGTAGTTACTGCCTTATTGTTCTGCTATGTTGTATTATATTGAGGGGGTGGGGACACAGTAGTTACTGCCTTATTGTTCTGCTATGTTGTATTGTATTGTATTGAGGGGTGGGGACACAGTAGTTACTGCCTTATTGTTCTGCTATATTGTATTGTATTGAGGGGGTGGGGACACAGTAGTTACTGCCTTATTGTTCTGCTATGTTGTATTATATTGAGGGGGTGGGGACACAGTAGTTACTGCCTTATTGTTCTGCTATGTTGTATTGTATTGAGGGGTGGGGACACAGTAGTTACTGCCTTATTGTTCTGCTATGTTGTATTGTATTGTATTGTATTGATAGGGTGGGGACACAGTATGTCATGTTGAGTCATATATTTCTTTTTGAAAAGTAAAAAGAAAAAGTTGAAATAAAAAGAAAATAAAAGATTGAGAGAGAAAGTAATGGTCTGATTACAGTTGACATACATGTTTATTTCGTGCAAGACATAGCACGTGCAAAGCGCCGTATGTTTGTAACATAATATGAATATTGAGTGAATGGGAATCAGGCTGTTGCAGTAGTTAACTTTGTAGAAATTCATTCTCTCTCTGAAAGGCAATAGGGACAGCGGGTCCTGCTTTAGCTTAGGCTAATAATGCGAATGTTAACCCTTGGGGGGTTATTTTGGAAAACAAAGTATTGATTGTGTAACAGACAAAAGTCTGATAGTACTCAGGCTTGTATTGTTCTCTTAAGAGAGGAGACACACGGTGCTTTTCGTGGGCCAAGGGCAGCGGGTTTGTTGAAACTCAGAGAAGGAGAAGAAAAGCTGCAAAGAAGAATGAAAAGAAGAAGAATAGTGAGACGATAGAAGAAGATGAAAAGGTGGCCTGAAAGACAGAAAGAAAGAAGAAATATTCGGAAACAAATGAAGGAAACCAAGAAACCAACAGAGAGGACGAAGAAACGGGGACGACGCTGGGAACCGAAACTTCAGTGAACTGGAAATGATAAAAGGGACGTATCAACGAGTGTGACTAGATAGTGTTAGATAATATATTGAAGGTATTGTGAATATTGATTTGTATGTTTAAATAACTTGTAATATTGATTTGTATGTTTAAATAACTTGTAATATTGATTTGTATGTTTAAATAACTTGTTTTATTGTTCAAATATTAAGTTATAATAAAAGAGAGTGGGGTACGATACGCAATCTTGGATTGAATTGAATGAGGGCTAGAGTTAGATGTATGCGTTGTGTGCGAAGTCTGCAGGTTCATGTTTGTGTGTGTGTGCGTAAATTTGACTCTGTGACACAGTAGTTACTGCCTTATTGTTCTGCTATGTTGTATTGTATTGTATTGTATTGAGGGGTGGGGACACAGTAGTTACTGCCTTATTGTTCTGCTATGTTGTATTGTATTGTATTGTATTGTGGGGTGGGGACACAGTAGTTACTGCCTTATTGTTCTGCTATGTTGTATTGTATTGTATTGTATTGTATTGAGGGGTGGGGACACAGTAGTGAGGGGTGGGGACACAGTAGTTACTGCCTTATTGTTCTGCTATATTGTATTGTATTGTATTGAGGGGTGGGGACACAGTAGTTACTGCCTTATTGTTCTGCTATATTGTATTGTATTGTGTTGTATTGTATTGAGGGGGTGGGGACACAGTAGTTACTGCCTTATTGTTCTGCTATGTTCTATTATATTTTGTATTTAGGGGTTTGGTCACAAAGTAGTTTTAGTTCTATGTTGTATTGTATTGTATTGAGGGGGTGGGGACACAGTAGTTATTGTTCTGCTATGTTGTGTTGTATTGTATTGCTTTTTTATTACCTACAGGACGCCACGGCAGAAGAGGAGGGTGAGTACGATGAAGAAGAGGAGGGGGAGGCCCCAGAGTAGGTCTCCAGGCCTCTTCAGCAGCACCACGCCATCCCATTGGCCCTGCCAGTCACGTGACCTGGGGGTGGCAGCCATCTTTGTTTTCCATGTTGTAGACAAACTAGTGACTGGCGTCGTCCTAGTTAGACATGGAGCGGGCTTGGATTAGTTAGTGGAATGTGGCGTTTTGTACATTGTACTCTGTGTTAGTTGGCGTTTTGTCCATGTTTACTTGATGTCTTAGTCGTTGTGATTGTTTTGTTTGGCCATATTAATTATGTTTGTCATTGCTTTGTTTGGCCATATTAATTATGTTTGTCATTGCTTTGTTTGGCCATATTAATTATAGTTGTCATTGCTTTGTTTGGCCATATTAATAATAGTTGTCATTGTTTTGTGTGGCCATATTAATTATAGTTATTGTTTTGTGTGGCCATATTAATTATAGTTGTCATTGTTTTGTTGGGCCATATTAATTATAGTTGTCATTGTTTTGTTTGGCCATATTAATTATAGTTGTCATTGTTTTGTTTGGCCATATTAATTATAGTTGTCATTGCTTTGTTTGGCCATATTAATTATAGTTGTCATTGCTTTGTTTGGCCATATTAATAATAGTTGTCATTGTTTTGTTTGGCCATATTAATTATAGTTGTCATTTTGTTTGGCCATATTAATTATGGTTGTCATTGTTTTGTTTGGCCATATTAATTATAGTTGTCATTGTTTTGTTTGGCCATATTAATTATAGTTGTCATTGTTTTGTTTGGCCATATTAATAATAGTTGTCATTGCTTTGTTTGGCCATATTAATTATAGTTGTCATTGCTTTGTTTGGCCATATTAATTATAGTTGTCATTGCTTTGTTTGGCCATATTAATAATAGTTGTCATTGTTTTGTGTGGCCATATTAATTATAGTTGTCATTGTTTTGTTTGGCCATATTAATTATAGTTGTCATTGTTTTGTTTGGCCATATTAATTATAGTTGTCATTGTTTTGTTTGGCCATATTAATAATAGTTGTCATTGTTTTGTTTGGCCATATTAATTATAGTTGTCATTTTGTTTGGCCATATTAATTATAGTTGTCATTTTGTTTGGCCATATTAATTATAGTTTGTTTTGTGTGGCCATATTAATTATTGTTGACATTGTTTTGTGTGGCCATATTTATTATAGTTGTTTTGTTTGGCCATATTAATTATAGTTGACATTGTTTTGTTTGGCCATATTAATTATAGTTGTCATTGTTTTGTGTGGCCATATTAATGTTGATATTGTTTTGTGTGGCCATATTAATTATAGTTGTCATTGTTTTGTTTGGCCATATTAATTATAGTTGTCATTGTTTTGTTTGGCCATATTAATTATAGTTGTCATTGTTTTGTTTGGCCACATTAATTATTGTTGTTTTGTTTGGCCATATTAATTATTGTTGACATTGTTTTGTGTGGCCATATTAATTATAGTTGTCATTGTTTTGTTTGGCCATATTAATTATTGTTTTGTTTGGCCATATTAATTATTGTTGACATTGTTTTGTGTGGCCATATTTATTATAGTTGTTTTGTTTGGCCATATTTATTATAGTTATTGTTTTATTGGGTCATATTAATTATAGTTGTCATTGTTTTGTTTGGCCATATTAATAATAGTTGTCATTGTTTTGTTTGGCCATATTAATTATAGTTGTCATTTTGTTTGGCCATATTAATTATAGTTGTCATTGTTTTGTGTGGCCATATTAATTATAGTTGTCATTTTGTTTGGCCATATTAATTATAGTTGTCATTGTTTTGTGTGGCCATATTTATTATAGTTGTTTTGTTTGGCCATATTAATAATAGTTGTCATTGTTTTGTTTGGCCATATTAATTATTGTTGTTTTGTTTGGCCATATTAATTATTGTTGTTTTGTTTGGCCATATTAATTATTGTTGTTTTGTGTGGCCATATTAATTATAGTTGTCATTTTGTTTGGCCATATTAATTATAGTTGTCATTGTTTTGTTTGGCCATATTAATTATTGTTGTTTTGTTTGGCCATATTAATTATTTGTCATTGTTTTGTATGGCCATATTAATTATTTATGTCATTGTTTTGTGTGGCCATATTAATTATAGTTGTTTTGTGTGGCCATATTAATTATTTATGTCATTGTTTTGTGTGGCCATATTAATTATTTATGTCATTGTTTTGTGTGGCCATATTAATTATTTTTGTCATTGTTTTGTGTGGCCATATTAATTATTTCTGTCAATGTTTTGTGTGGTAATATTTATTATAGTTTTGTGTGGCCATATTAAGTATTTATGTCATTGTTTTGTGTGGCCATATTTATTATTTCAGTCATTGTTTTGTGTGGCCATATTAATTATTTATGTCATTGTTTTGTGTGGCCATATCAGACCTGCCTACTGCTACGATTTGGCCGTAGCAGCTACGAAAAATAAGGCTTTGCTACGGAGCTACGGCAACCTTAGCGTTGCTACGGAAAAAAACAAATTGCCGCCGCATTTTATTTTTGCTTTAAGTATATAATGCCGTTCCCGGTTTTGTCTGTTTCTAAGAGCAGACGCCGTGTCACGTGCGATAACCTAGTCACTTCCGTTTTTATCAAAGTGACTGCGCATGCGTTCTTATTACTTTTCTCTGAAAAAAATGGCGGACTCCAGCAGCAGTAGCGATTCGGGAGATGTTTCAAACGAAGAAAAACGAACCCAAACCAGAAAACGAAACTCATCTGGCACACCATCTTGTTCTAATGTAAAAACATCGGCCTGCCGCACAAGTTTTCAAAATAGCTTACACGGAGGAGTGGCCTTGCATCGTCAGAAGTCGACTCGGTGCGAACCATGCTCGCTGCAGTGCAACCTCTGCCATGCGGACTTCTCTGTGAATCATGGCGGTAGAGATGATTGCCGTCAACATGTTCAATCGGCGAAACATAGAAGCAGTACATTTCGGCTCAGGAAGAGAACAAATCGATTGCCGTCGTTTGTGGATGCTACAAAAAAATTTGCCATGCTACTAAAAATTGATGGCTGGGCTACTGATTGGGAAAATTCCAAGTAGGCAGGTCTGCCATATTAATTATTTATGTCATTGTTTTGTGTGGCCATATTAATTATTTATGTCATTGTTTTTTGTGGCCATATTAATTATTTGTCATTGTTTTTTGTGGCCATATTAATTATTTATGTCATTGTTTTGTGTGGCCATATTAATTATTTATGTCGTTGTTTTGTGTGGCCATATTAATTATATGTCATTATTTTGTGTGGCCATATTAATTATTTCTGTCAACGTTGTTTGTGAAATTGTGGAGCTGCCTGATTCATATTAGCTGCGTTTTTTATTTTCAGTTTTGATTTTTGAATTTGTTATTTTTTTCACGTTTTTGACACAAATATCACAGTGTCTAAAATGTTTACATGTAGCTGCATTTTTAATACTTCATTGATGTGACAGATTTGTTCTTTGACTATTAATATCATTTTTGTGAAAAAAGAGTTTTGTGGGTAAATTAAATTGTGAGAACATTCACAGATGCTCAATATATTTGGCATCATTGTTTTTAACTGTTCTTTTTATAACTATGTATCAAACAAAAATATAACATCCCTAAAATGTTAGATTTTGATGCAATTAATAGCAAGATCATAAACTCTGAAAACTGCATTTTCTTGCAAAATTTGCATTCACTGAATTCACTTAACCTTTTTTTGAAGATTCATATTTAGGCCAACGTTTTGACGTAAATTTACTAACTTGGTTATCAAAAAAATAAATAAAATATTTATCTGTCGCTGTCTATTCATCAAATAATCAGTAGCCTTTTGATCAAGAAAATGTGTTTTTATTGTGTATGTATTGTCTTTTATTGAATCTGTGTTCGTTTAGCTCTCGTGCGGTGAACGGTCGGGAACGTTAAAAAAAAATTCGGATCGGAAACGTCTAGAACGTTTGGGAACGTACAGATTCTACTTGGCCGGTTTGGGCGCTTCCATTTTGTTTCTATCACATGGCAGTCACGTGAGCACTTCAGCCTCGCTTTCGCTACAGATTACACTTCCGTCCTGTTGCTTGCAATGGCTTCTAGGCCGATTGGTTTGAAAGATATGAATTTTTGAAAATTAGTGACCGACTTTGGCATTTTCGCGATTTTTCCAATATGGATGACGAACAGTTATGGCGTCCATTGACTGAGGAAAGCGATGAATAGTCCTATTTTTGTGAAAGATGGGACTTATGAGATCGCGAAGTGATGAGTAAGGAGTGTATTCTGACCTGTTTCGGGAGCGAGCTTGTTTTTGTTCGATCGATGCGAATTTTTGAAGTCGTGTTACTGACATCGGCATTTTCCCGACTTTTACATCATGGATGATGAGTCGTTATTGCATCCACTGAGTGATGACAGCAATGAAAATTCCTTTTTTTGTGAAAGATAGGAATTATAAGATCGTGAAGTGAAAGGGTAAGTGAATGATTTTGATCTTCATTTCCATTTCAGTCGTCTTAGGCTTCAACAGTCTGCAAAAGTAGGCAGTGAATGACTAGTGAATGCAGTTTGCGAATACACTTTGGCATTTTGATATTTTTTGGTGGAGCCATGCATCCCCATAACATCTTGAAATTCATTTTGCAAATCAGACAAACATCTCGGCAACACATTCAAAACAAAAAAACCCACAAAATCTGGTAGGGTATATTTTAATTTATTATTTTTCTGACGCTACCCCCCCTTTTGTACGGAGTGACGTCCCTTGGGTTAGGATTTCAGAGGTGATAGAGAGCACAGAGCGTCAGGCACAAGAGGGTTAATATGTCTTTTTAAGATCTTGTGTGATATTTTGAGATCAAATAATGATATACTTGAAGAAGGAATGTTAATCTTACACATTATCGCTGTACCCGTGTATGTACTGACCTATTACGCAACCTATGAACTGTGGATTTGAACAGTGGTATAACAAACTCGTTTCTCACCAATACCTCTTTACATTCCGTCCATCCAGATGCTTTATCGCTGTTACACCCGTGTATGTACTGACCTATTACGCAACCTATGAACTGTGGATTTGAACAGTGGTATAACAAACTCGTTTCTCACAATACCTCTTTGCATTCCGTCCATCCAGATGCTTTATCGCTGTTACACCCGTGCATGTATTGACCTATTACGCAACCTTATGAACTGTGGATTTGAACAGTGGTACAGACAAACCTCTATTTTAAGACTTCCAAAATGTCCGGAAAAATCGGTCGTAAATTGGAGGGGTCGTATGACAGAGGTTTTCACTGGCAGCCGTAGAAAGAAAAAGTTCAGCACAGTTCATACTCTCTTCTTCATGCACACATACAATGACATTAAAACTGGATTTGGGTCTTTCCAACTCCATAGGATTGTGCAATCGATGTATTACAGTTTCACTTTGCCGACTTCTGTTAATCACCTCCACTCTCGTCCAAAGTCAGTGGTTTTCTTTTTCAAAGTCAGTGGTTTTCGTGCTTTTCCTACGCTTTCCGCCATCTTTTCTACAACAAGGGAAGCGACTCCGCTTTCAGGCCCTTGACCGTGGTTGTTTCCCTTTGCTCGAAGTCTATGCAGACGACGACAATGGTCGTAAAAACTAACAAAATGGCGGTCGTAAGTCGCGTTTTAGAGGAAGTCGTTTAAGAGAGGTCGTTTACATAGTAAAATGCATCCGTGCCAACAAATCCGGTCTCAAATGAGAGGTGGTCGCTTAACAGAGGGTCGTAAAATAGGGGTTTGTCTGTATAACAAACTCGTTTCTCACAATACCTCTTTACATTCCGTCCATCAAGATGCTTTATCGCTGTTACACCCGTGTATGTATTGACCTATTACGCAACCTTTGAACAGTGGTATAACAAACTCGTTTCTCACAATACCTCTTTACATTCCGTCCATCAAGATGATTTACTTTATTCAGAATGTTCTTACCATTCCAGGGTTTTACATCAACAGGGAGTTCTGTGGCAAATTAATCAAGGTGTAAGAGAATTCAGTGATGTATCGAGGTATTGTGCATCATTAATTGTAAACGGGGAGTTCTGTGGCAAATTAATCAAGGTGTAAGAGAATTCAGTGATGTATCAAGGTATTGTGCATCATTAATTGTAAACAGGGAGTTCTGTGGCAAATTAATCAAGGTGTAAGATAATTCAGTGATGTATCAAGGTATTGTGCATCATTAATTGTAAACAGGGAGTTCTGTGGCAAATTAATCAAGGTGTAAGAGAATTCAGTGATGTATCAAGGTATTGTGCATCATTAATTGTAAACAGGGAGTTCTGTGGCAAATTAATCAAGGTGTAAGATAATTCAGTGATGTATCAAGGTATTGTGCATCATTAATTGTAAACAGGGAGTTCTGTGGCAAATTAATCAAGGTGTAAGAGAATTCAGTGATGTATCAAGGTATTGTGCATCATTAATTGTAAACAGGGAGTTCTGTGGCAAATTAATCAAGGTGTAAGAGAATTCAGTGATGTATCAAGGTATTGTGCATCATTAATTGTAAACAGGGAGTTCTATGGCAAATTAATCAAGGTGTAAGATAATTCAGTGATGTATCAAGGTATTGTGCATCATTCATTGTAAACAGGGAGTTCTGTGGCAAATTAATCAAGGTGTAAGAGAATTCAGTGATGTATCAAGGTATTGTGCATCATTCATTGTAAACAGGGAGTTCTATGGCAAATTAATCAAGGTGTAAGAGAATTCATTGATGTATCAAGGTATTGTGCATCATTCATTGTAAACGGGGAAATTAATGTTTATGTTTTAACTTCAGTTTATCCACTTGATAATTTAAGCAAAATGATAGTTCCATTAGTCACTACCTCTTTATGAAGTAGACAGTGACCTGTTAATCAACACATTGTGTTTTTATTTTGTCTTTATTGACATGATTTATGTGTGGGCTAAGTGTTGTGTAACATGTGATGTAACGTTTGTCAGATTTGATGTGATATTTTCATTGTATTGTGAAGGATCTTGCTGCATAATCATCGTTCAAATGTATCTGTTCCCTATACATAGTTATTATGCAGTCTTTTATTTGTGAGTTTGTCACAGCGGAAGAAAAACAAATGATTGTTATTCATATTAATCCCTGCTTACATTAAGGTGTTATAATTAATGTTAGAATCTTGGTATCTTGCTAGGGGCTTTACAACTCTTATCTGCCTCATTACATTTACCTTTAACAATAATCACACACTGATATCACAATTAACGATTATTACTTTTTTAGGATTATCATCAAATATTTTATCATTCAACTTATTGGCAGATTTCCATTTCAACCAGTTCAACTGTCTTCAGAGGCTTCTTTGGCCCAGTAAATATGTTGATTTGTTTTTCTTTTAGGGCATTTGTAGAATACAAGGCTGTATTTTTTGTTTTACCTCGTATAATATAAACATTTTTAACATTCACATCATCAAGAATGTCTGCCATTAAAGTTTCTATGTGGCCTGTTTCGACTGTAATATGAACGTGTGTGACGCAAGGTTGCTGGCTTGTTGATAGGATGTGAACCTCTGTTCCTCTATCTATGACTCTCTCTCTCTCTCTCTCTCTCTCTCTCTCTCTCTCTCTCTCTCTCTCTCTCTCTCTCTCTCTCTCTCTGTGCGTCTCTTTTTTGATGTATCTCTGTCTTTCTGTCTCTCTTTCTTTCTACCTATCTCTGTCTTTCTCTCTCTCTCTCTCTGTCCATTTTTCAATGTGTCTGTCTTCCTGTTTCTTTCTGTCTGCCTATTTCTTACTGTCTGTTTTGTGTGTGTGTCTCTCTCTCTCTCTCTCTCTCTCTCTCTCTCTCTCTCTCTCTCTCTCTCTCTCTCTCTCTCTCTCTCTCTCTCTCTCTCTCTCTCTCTCTCTCTCTCTGTCCCTTTTTCAATGTATGTCTGTCTTCCTATCTCTGTATCTCTTACTGTCTGTTTTATCTCTCTCTCTCTCTCTCTCTCTCTCTCTCTCTCTCTCTCTCTCTCTCTCTCTCTCTCTCTCTCTCTCTCTCTCTGTCCCTTTTTCAATGTATGTCTGTCTTCCTATCTCTGTATCTCTTACTGTCTGTTTTATCTCTCTCTCTCTCTCTCTCTCTCTCTCTCTCTCTCTCTCTCTCTCTCTCTCTCTCTCTCTCTCTCTCTGTCCCTTTTTCAATGTATGTCTGTCTTCCTATCTCTGTATCTCTTACTGTCTGTTTTCTCTCTCTCTCTCTCTCTCTCTCTCTCTCTCTCTCTCTCTCTCTCTCTCTCTCTCTCTCTCTCTCTCTCTCTCTGTCCCTTTTTCAATGTATGTCTGTCTTCCTATCTCTGTATCTCTTACTGTCTGTTTTCTCTCTCTCTCTCTCTCTCTCTCTCTCTCTCTCTCTCTCTCTCTCTCTCTCTCTCTCTCTCTCTCTCTCTGTCCCTTTTTCAATGTATGTCTGTCTTCCTATCTCTGTATCTCTTACTGTGTTTTATCTCTCTCTCTCTCTCTCTCTCTCTCTCTCTCTCTCTCTCTCTCTCTCTCTCTCTCTCTCTCTCTCTCTCTCTCTCTCTCTGTCCCTTTTTCAATGTATGTCTGTCTTCCTATCTCTGTATCTCTTACTGTCTGTTTTCTCTCTCTCTCTCTCTCTCTCTCTCTCTCTCTCTCTCTCTCTCTCTCTCTCTCTCTCTCTCTCTGTCCCTTTTTCAATGTATGTCTGTCTTCCTATCTCTGTATCTCTTACTGTCTGTTTTATGTCTCTCTCTCTCTCTCTCTCTCTCTCTCTCTCTCTCTCTCTCTCTCTCTCTCTCTCTCTCTCTCTCTCTCTCTCTCTCTCTCTCTCTTTCAACGTACAGTACACTCCGCTTAGTAGGACGCCGCTTATAAAAACAATCCGCTTATAAGGAACACAAGTTTTGGGTCCCTGCCGAAGTTCTTTGTTATTACTTATTGAAAGTCGGATAATAGGAAGTCGGTTATAAGGAAATGCCGCTTATAAGAAACACGTTCTTAAGTCCCCACGCACTACTGACGTCGGATATACGGAATTTTGGTAAAGGTAAAGATGTGCCCCCCCCCCCCCCCCTGCATTTCTCGGTTAATTGTATTTTTCCGCACATACACCATTGTACACCACTGTACACCACTTCACCACTACACCATCGTACACTACTGTGCAGCACTGTAAACCACTGTACACCACTTCACCACTGTTAACCACCGTACACCACTGTGCACAGTAATTGCATATTTAATCGCTTGTTTTTTATTTCTTTACTCTTGAAGAATGCGCTTGTGTTTTGTGTTTTCTACTATTTGTTCTTTCTTTTTATTTCACAATATGGGTTATAAGAAACAAAATCAATATAGTGTCCTTATAACCGAAGTTCGGTTACAAGGAAAGCCGCTTACGGACTACATAGGGTCAACGTACCCCATATCCCTGGAGTAAACGGACTACATAGGGTCAACATACCCCATTTCCATGGAGTAAACGGACTACATAGGGTCAATGTACCCCATTTCCCTGGAGTAAACGGACTACATAGGGTCATTCAACATACCCCATTTCCCTGGAGTAAACGGACTACATACGGTCATTCAACGTACCCCATATCCCTGGAGTAAATGGACTACATAGGATCATTCAACGTAACCCATTTCCCTGGAGTAAACGGACTACATAGGGTCATTCAATGTACCCCATTTCCCTGGAGTAAACGGACTACATAGGATCATTCAACATAACCCATTTCCCTGGAGTAAACGGACTACATAGGGTCAACGTACCCAATATCCCTGGAGTAAACGGACTACATAGGGTCATTCAACGTACCCCATTTCCTTGGAGTAAACGGACTACATAGGGTCATTCAACGTACCCCATTTCCCTGGAGTAAACGGACTACATAGGGTCATTCAACGTACCCCATTTCCCTGGAGTAAACGGACTACATAGGGTCATTCAACGTACCCCATTTCCCTGGAGTAAACGGACTACATAAGGTCAACGTACCCCATATCCCTGGAGTAAACGGACTACATAGGGTCATTCAACGTACCCCATTTCCCTGGAGTAAACGGACTACATAAGGTCAACGTACCCCATATCCCTGGAGTAAACGGACTACATAGGGTCATTCAACGTACCCCATTTCCCTGGAGTAAACGGACTACATAGCGTCATCCAATGTACCTCATTTCCCTGGAGTAAACGGACTACATAGGGTCATCCAACGTACCCCATATCCTTGGAGTAAACGGACTACATAGGGTCATTCAACGTACCCCATTTCCCTTTAGTAAACGGACTACATAGGGTCATCCAACGTACCTCATATCCCTGGAGTAAACGGACTACATAGGGTCATCCAACGTACCCCATTTATCTGGAGTAAACGGACTACATAGGGTCAATGTACCTCATTTCCCTGGAGTCAACGGACTACATAGGGTCATTCAACGTACCCCATATCCCTGGAGTAAACGGACTACATAGGGTCATTCAATGTACACCATTTCCCTGGAGTAAACGGACTACATAGGGTCATCCAACGTACCCCATTTCCCTGGAGTAAACGGACTACATAGGGTCATCCAATGTACCCCATTTCCCTGGAGTAAACGGACTACATAGGGTCATTGTACCCCATTTCCCTGGAGTAAACGGACTACATAGGGTCATCCAGCGTACCCCATATCCCTGGAGTAAACTGACTACATAGGGTCATTCAACGTACCCCATTTCCCTGGAGTAAACGGACTACATAGGGTCAATGTACCCCATATCCCTGGAGTAAACGGACTACATAGGGTCATTCAACGTACCCCATATCCCTTGAGTAAACGGACTACATAGGGTCATTCAACGTACCCCATATCCCTGGAGTAAACAGACTACATAGGGTCAATGTACCCCATATCCCTGGAGTAAACGGACTACATAGGGTCATTCAACGTACCCCATTTCCCTGGAGTAAACGGACTACATAGGGTCAATGTACCCCATATCCCTGGAGTAAACGGACTACATAGGGTCATTCAACGTACCCCATATCCCTGGAGTAAACGGACTACATAGGGTCATTCAACGTACCCCATATCCCTGGAGTAAACGGACTACATAGGGTCAATGTACCCCATATCCCTGGAGTAAACGGACTACATAGGGTCATTCAACGTACCCCATTTCCCTGGAGTAAACGGACTACATAGGGTCATCCAATGTACCCCATTTCCCTGGAGTAAACGGACTACATAGGGTCAACGTACCCCATATCCCTGGAGTAAACGGACTACATAGGGTCATTCAACGTACCCCATTTCCCTGGAGTAAACGGACTACATAGGGTCATTCAATGTACCCCATTTCCCTGGAGTAAACGGACTACATAGGGTCAACGTACCCCATATCCCTGGAGTAAACGGACTACATAGGGTCATTCAACGTACCCCATTTCCCTGGAGTAAACGGACTACATAGGGTCATTCAACGTACCCCATTTCCCTGGAGTAAACGGACTACATAGGGTCAACGTACCCCATATCCCTGGAGTAAACGGACTACATAGGGTCAACGTACCCCATATCCCTGGAGTAAACGGACTACATAGGGTCATTCAACGTACCCCATTTCCCTGGAGTAAACGGACTACATAGGGTCATCCAACGTACCCCATATCCCTGGAGTAAACGGACTACATAGGGTCATTCAACGTACCCCATATCCCTGGAGTAAACGGACTACATAGGGTCATTCAACGTACCCCATATCCCTGGAGTAAACGGACTACATAGGGTCATCCAACGTACCCCATTTCCCTGGAGTAAACGGACTACATAGGGTCAACGTACCCCATTTCCCTGGAGTAAACGGACTACATAGGGTCAACGTACCCCATTTCCCTGGAGTAAACGGACTACATAGGGTCATTCAACGTACCCCATTTCCCTGGAGTAAACGGACTACATAGGGTCATTCAACGTACCCCATTTCCCTGGAGTAAACGGACTACATAGGGTCATCCAACGTACCCCATTTCCCTGGAGTAAACGGACTACATAGGGTCAATGTACCCCATTTCCCTGGAGTAAACGGACTACATAGGGTCAATGTACCCCATATCCCTGGAGTAAACGGACTACATAGGGTCAACGTACCCCATATCCCTGGAGTAAACGGACTACATAGGGTCATTCAACGTACCCCATATCCCTGGAGTAAACGGACTACATAGGGTCATTCAATGTACCCCATATCCCTGGAGTAAACGGACTACATAGGGTCAACGTACCCCATATCCCTGGAGTAAACGGACTACATAGGGTCATTCAACGTACCCCATATCCCTGGAGTAAACGGACTACATAGGGTCATCCAATGTACCCCATTTCCCTGGAGTAAACGGACTACATAGGGTCATTCAACATACCCCATTTCCCTGGAGTAAACGGACTACATAGGGTCATTCAACGTACCCCATATCCCTGGAGTAAATGGACTACATAGGATCATTCAACGTAACCCATTTCCCTGGAGTAAACGGACTACATAGGGTCATTCAATGTACCCCATTTCCCTGGAGTAAACGGACTACATAGGGTCATTCAACGTACCCCATTTCCCTGGAGTAAACGGACTACATAGGGTCAACGTACCCCATATCCCTGGAGTAAACGGACTACATAGGGTCATTCAACGTACCCCATTTCCCTGGAGTAAACGGACTACATAGGGTCATTCAACGTACCCCATTTCCCTGGAGTAAACGGACTACATAGGGTCAACGTACCCCATATCCCTGGAGTAAACGGACTACATAGGGTCATTCAACGTACCCCATTTCCCTGGAGTAAACGGACTACATAGGGTCAACGTACCCAATATCCCTGGAGTAAACGGACTACATAGGGTCATTCAACGTACCCCATTTCCCTGGAGTAAACGGACTACATAGGGTCATCCAATGTACCCCATTTCCCTGGAGTAAACGGACTACATAGGGTCATCCAACGTACCCCATATCCCTGGAGTAAACGGACTACATAGGGTCATTCAACGTACCCCATTTCCCTGGAGTAAACGGACTACATAGGGTCATCCAACGTACCCCATATCCCTGGACTACATAGGGTCATCCAACGTACCCCATATCCCTGGAGTAAACGGACTACATAGGGTCATTCAACGTACCCCATTTATCTGGAGTAAACGGACTACATAGGGTCAATGTACACCATTTCCCTGGAGTAAACGGACTACATAGGGTCATCCAACGTACCCCATTTCCCTGGAGTAAACGTACTACATAGGGTCATCCAATGTACCCCATTTCCCTGGAGTAAACGGACTACATAGGGTCATTGTACCCCATTTCCCTGGAGTACACGGACTACATAGGGTCATCCAACGTACCCCATATCCCTGGAGTAAACGGACTACATAGGGTCATCCAATGTACCCCATTTCCCTGGAGTAAACGGACTACATAGGGTCATTCAATGTACCCCATATCCCTGGAGTAAACGGACTACATAGGGTCATTCAATGTACCCCATTTCCCTGGAGTAAACGGACTACATAGGGTCATCCAATGTACCCCATTTCCCTGGAGTAAACGGACTACATAGGGTCATCCAATGTACCCCATTTCCCTGGAGTAAACGGACTACATAGGGTCATCCAACGTACCCCATATCCCTGGAGTAAGCGGACTACATAGGGCCAATGTACCCCATTTCCCTGGAGTAAAGGACTACATAGGGTCATCCAACGTAGCTTATTTCCCTGGAGTAAACGGACTACATAGGGTCATTCAACGTACCCCATTTCCCTGGAGTAAAGGACTACATAGGGTCATCCAACGTACCCCATTTCCCTGGAGTAAACGGACTACATAGGGTCAATGTACCCCATTTCCCTGGAGTAAAGGACTACATAGGGTCATCCAACGTACCCCATTTCCCATTTCATGTCAAGTTACTTGTGGCGGTGCCATAGCCGATGAGGTTTAACCGAGGCGTGGTCACCGCTACACCTATCTGTATTAATTTTAAAAATCGGGACTTTACTGGTTTTGTACTGCCTCCGGGCATTGCCTCCAGTATTGTTCACACCATATTTGTATTTACAAATGTCCCATATGTGTCTGGTTCAGACCGAGAGGACGTAAAGCACCATTTTCGCCCCATTTCCCTGGAGTAAACGGACTACATGAGGTCAACTTACCCCATTTCCCTGGAGTAAACGGACTACATAGGGTCATTCAACATATGTTAAGTCCCTTCCCGGACTTTTTGTCCGTATGTGCACATTAGTCTAAAATGACTGCTTTTTCTGTATTTATTTCAAGTATGTATTTCATTGCTCGCCATGTTACATTACCACACACAATTTGACACCATCCTACCCACTGGGTTATGAGATACAGCTCGGACATGAAGGAAGGACATTTCCGTTTTGTGAGTCTTCCTTGGCGGAGGTTTGCTCTGGTGGGTATAAATTCAGGATCTGAATAGGTTGTGACGTGATGATCAATAATATATATGGTTATGGGAGACCCTAGGCTTATTGTAGGTCATGGTATCCGCGAGAGGACAAATGTCCACGAAAGGACTTAACACACGTACCCCATATCCGTGGAGTAAACGGACTACATAGGGTCATTCAACGTACCCCATTTCCCTGGCGTAAGCGGACTACATAGGGTCATTCAACGTACCCCATATCCCTGGAGTAAACGGACTACATAGGGTCATTCAACGTACCCCCTTTCCCTGGAGTAAACGGACTACATAGGGTCAGTCAATGTACCCCATATCCCTGGAGTAAGCGGACTACATAGGGTCATTCAACGTACCCCATATCCCTGGAGTAAACGGACTACATAGGGTCATTCAACGTACTCCATTTCCCTGGAGTAAACGGACTACATAGGGTCATTCAACGTACCCCATTTCCCTGGAGTAAACGGACTACATAGGGTCATTCAACGTACCCCATTTCCTTGGAGTAAACGGACTACATAGGGTCATTCAACGTACCCCATATCCCTGGAGTAAACGGACTACATAGGGTCAACGTACCCCATTTCCCTGGAGTAAACGGACTACATAGGGTCATTCAACGTACCCCATATCCCTGGAGTAAACGGACTACATAGGGGTCCCACGGACTACGTACCCCATTTCCCTGGAGTAAACGGACTACATAGGGTCAACGTACCCCATTTCCCTGGAGTAAACGGACTACATAGGGTCATTCAACTTACCCCATATCCCTGGAGTAAACGGACTACATAGGGTCAACGTACCCCATTTCCCTGGAGTAAACGGACTACATAGGGTCATTCAACGTACCCCATTTCCCTGGAGTAAACGGACTACATAGGGTCAACGTACCCCATATCCCTGGAGTAAACGGACTACATAGGGTCATTCAACGTACCCCATATCCCTGGAGTAAACGGACTACATAGGGTCAATGTACCCCATTTCCCTGGAGTAAACGGACTACATATTTCCCTGGAGTAAACGGACTACATAGGGTCAACGTACCCCATTTCCCTGGAGTAAACGGACTACATAGGGTCATTCAACGTACCCCATATCCCTGGAGTAAACGGACTACATAGGGTCAACGTACCCCATATCCCTGGAGTAAACGGACTACATAGGGTCATTCAACGTACCCCATTTCCCTGGAGTAAACGGACTACATAGGGTCATCCAACGTACCCCATATCCGTGGAGTAAACGGACTACATAGGGTCATTCAATGTACCCCATTTATCTGGAGTAAACGGACTACATAGGGTCAATGTACCCCATATCCCTGGAGTAAACGGACTACATAGGGTCATTCAACGTACCCCATATCCCTGGAGTTAACGGACTACATAGGGTCATTCAACGTATCCCATATCTCTGTAGTAAACGGACTACATAAGGTCAACGTACCCCATATCCGTGGAGTAAACTGACTACATAGGGTCATTCAACGTACCCCATTTCCCTGGAGTAAACGGACTACATAGGGTCAACGTACCCCATATCCCTGGAGTAAACGGACTACATAGGGTCATTCAACGTACCCCAAACCCATTGATTAGATAGACAGACAGACAAAAGCGGGGGAATGGCAGGTGTGCAGAGACAGTTAGCTTATCACACAGAGAGAGAAACGTGTGTTTTAATATACTAAATTCACACACATCATTACATCAATCAATCAATGACATAAATAAATAAATCATTAATAGTAGAAGAGCAGCGAGAGATGGAGAGAGATTAGAAAAACAAGAAAACGAAGTGATAGAAGAAAAATATAATAGAGAGAAACAGGAGGAGAGAGAAATTGGATGCTACACCAGTGCATGGAGAGGATGAATGAATGAATTCATTGAAATCCATATTCCGTGAAGCACAGCAACACGATCAATGATAAGAGAAACGCAATACAACCAACAAATGACACGGGAACCACGTCAACACTTCTTATTTCTTTCTTTTTTCTTTCTTGGTTAACGTTTTGTCACAACCACGAATCCTTTACTCAAACAAAATTAAAACAAACGAATCTTTTACAAAGTTCGTGTGGCACGAGATCAAACAAACTTAACCGTCGACACGCTTCATTGGTCCGTAAAGCACGTGCCAGGGTGTCACGTGGTGTGTTGAGTTGACACGTTGGCCTCTGCGAAGACTGGTCAGTTTGTGCCTTTCTTCTGACAGCGTGTGGCTGGTGTTTGGTTTGACAAAATTAGTTTGTGTGTTGTTATGCTTGATGAAGCACGGGATGCAAACCATGCTGTCACATGAACATTCCACTAGCAGAGATGAGATTCACACAGGAGGACATCCCTATCTTGCTGATGGGTGAGCTCAACTGTATGTGCACGGGACGTAATCCATGCAGTCACATGAACATTCCACTAGCACAGATGGTGGACACTTATACAGCATGTGCCACATGTACCTGTCGGAGGACGTTAAACGGACCTTCGTTTAGTGTTTCTTTCTGTGTCTCTCGGTCTTTGAACACATTTGTCACTCAGTGTGGCAACCTTAGTTTTCACAACATCACTCTGTGTGGCAACCTTAGTTTTCACAACGTCACTCAGTGTGGCAACCTTAGTTTTCACAACATCACTCAGCGTGGCAACCTTAGTTTTCACAACATCACTCTGTGTGGCAACCTTAGTTTTCACAATGTCACTCTGTGTGGCAACCTTAGTTTTCACAATGTCACTCTGTGTGGCAACCTTAGTTTTCACAACATCACTCTGTGTGGCAACCTTAGTTTTCACAACATCACTCAGTGTGGCAACCTTAGTTTTCACAACGTCACTCAGTGTGGCAACCTTAGTTTTCACAACATCACTCAGTGTGGCAACCTTAGTTTTCACAACATCACTCAGTGTGGCAACCTTAGTTTTCACAACATCACTCAGTGTGGCAACCTTAGTTTTCACAACATCACTCTGTGTGGCAACCTTAGTTTTCACAACATCACTCTGTGTGGCAACCTTAGTTTTCACAATGTCACTCAGTGTGGCAACCTTAGTTTTCACAACATCACTCAGTGTGGCAACCTTAGTTTTCACAATGTCACTCAGTGTGGCAACCTTAGTTTTCACAACATCACTCAGTGTGGCAACCTTAGTTTTCACAACATCACTCAGTGTGGCAACCTTAGTTTTCACAACATCACTCAGTGTGGCAACCTTAGTTTTCACAACATCACTCTGTGTGGCAACCTTAGTTTTCACAACATCACTCAGTGTGGCAACCTTAGTTTTCACAACATCACTCAGTGTGGCAACCTTAGTTTTCACAACATCACTCAGTGTGGCAACCTTAGTTTTCACAACATCACTCTGTGTGGCAACCTTAGTTTTCACAACATCACTCTGTGTGGCAACCTTAGTTTTCACAACATCACTCAGTGTGGCAACCTTAGTTTTCACAACGTCACTCAGTGTGGCAACCTTAGTTTTCACAACATCACTCTGTGTGGCAACCTTAGTTTTCACAATGTCACTCAGTGTGGCAACCTTAGTTTTCACAACGTCACTCAGTGTGGCAACCTTAGTTTTCACAACATCACTCAGTGTGGCAACCTTAGTTTTCACAACATCACTCAGTGTGGCAACCTTAGTTTTCACAACATCACTCAGTGTGGCAACCTTAGTTTTCACAATGTCACTCTGTGTGGCAACCTTAGTTTTCACAACATCACTCTGTGTGGCAACCTTAGTTTTCACAATGTCACTCAGTGTGGCAACCTTAGTTTTCACAACATCACTCAGTGTGGCAACCTTAGTTTTCACATCACTCTGTGTGGCAACCTTAGTTTTCACAATGTCACTCTGTGTGGCAACCTTAGTTTTCACAACATCACTCAGTGTGGCAAGCTTAGTTTTCACAACATCACTCTGTGTGGCAACCTTAGTTTTCACAATGTCACTCAGTGTGGCAACCTTAGTTTTCACAATGTCACTCTGTGTGGCAACCTTAGTTTTCACAACATCACTCTGTGTGGCAACCTTAGTTTTCACAACATCACTCAGTGTGGCAACCTTAGTTTTCACATCACTCTGTGTGGCAACCTTAGTTTTCACAATGTCACTCAGTGTGGCAACCTTAGTTTTCACAATGTCACTCTGTGTGGCAACCTTAGTTTTCACAATGTCACTCAGTGTGGCAACCTTAGTTTTCACAATGTCACTCAGTGTGGCAACCTTAGATTTCACAATGTCGGTCAGAACTGCTTCACAGATGGATCTTGTGCTGGCAGAGAAATGACGTCATCAGTCACACACTGACACTGTGCATGTGCAGCACTGTGAAATGACGTCATCAACCTGACACTGAACGTGCAGCACTGTGAAATGACGTCATGTCATCTGTCACACTGACACTGTGCATGTGCAGCATTGTGAAATGACGTCATCTGTCATACACGGACACGGTGCACGTGCAGCACTGTGAAATGACGTCATCAACCATACACTGACACTGTGCACCACTGTGAAATGACGTCATCAACCATACACTGTGCACGTGCAGCACTGTGACATTACGTCATCAACCATACACGGTGCACGTGCAGCACTGTGACATTACGTCATCAACCATACACTGACACTGTGCACCACTGTGACATTACGTCATCAACCATACACTGACACTGTGCACGTGCAGCACTGTGAAATGACGTCATCAACCATACACTGACACTGTGCACGTGCAGCACTGTGAAATTACGTCATCAACCACCCACTGACACTGTGCACGTGCAGCACTGTCAAATAACGTCATCAACCACCCACTGACACTGCACGTGCAGCACTGTGAAATGACGTCATCAACCACCCACTGACACTGCACGTACAGCAGTATTCTGTTGGTGCCCACCAGTGTCTTCGTCATCACAGGTCGTCTGCCTGGATCAGGTGGGTGGAGTGCACGTTTGGTTTTCCAACTTGTTCACTTTGATTATCAAGTGCTGTCAAAAGTCGGTGTGTTTACGTGTAGGACAAGAGAGAGAGGGGGGGATGGGGAGAGTAATATAATAGTTTCTTCCTCTCACTCACCTCTCTCTCTCTCTCTCTCTCTCTCTCTCTCTCTCTCTCTCTCTCTCTCTCTCTCTCTCTCTCTCTCTCTCTCTCTCTCTCTCTCTCTCTCTCTCTCTCTCTCCTCTACCCCCTCCTCAATCTTCTGGGTTTTCTTTGTTTTGTTTTCATGTGTCTGCGTCCGTGTTTGTGTGTGTATTTTCGTATGTTGTGTGAACTGTGAGAGCTATTTCACCACAACTTTCCTTGTGTTACTCTCTAGTCTTCCTCTGTTTCCAGCGCATCGTTCTTCTTCATATAATAATAATGTATTTTGTGTGAACTGAGAGAGCTATTTCATCGCAACTTTCCTTGTGTTGCTCTCTAGTCTTCCTCTGTTTCCATTTGTAAATGCCTGTAACTGTTGATCGAAAAGCGGGCTATCAAAGACTGAGGAGAATTTCCGGTCATAATTTTGTGCATCATCACTGCTTTATTGTGTTCCAACTGAGATTTAAAAGGCAAAATATCAACAGCTTTGTAATCACTGGTCGTAAGTGAAGTTGATTAGAGAGAGAGAGAGAGAGAGAGAGAGAGAGAGAGAGAGAGAGAGAGAGAGAGAGAGAGAGAGAGAGAGAGAGAGAGAGAGAGAGACGACGAACCAACGGACGAACAAAACTTTGTTTACCCACGGTAACACAAGAAGCGTCTTTACACCAGCCATGCTGCAAATATAAAGCAAAAAACAAGGCAAACATGATTCACAGAGAGAGAGGGGGCGGGTGGTTAGGGTTAGGTTAGGGGTAACACAATAAGCGTCTACACCAGCCCTGCTGCAAATATAAAGCAAAACACAAGACAAACATAATTCACACAGAGAGAGAGGGGTTATGGTTACGTTAGGGGTAACACGAGAAGCGTTTTTACACTAGCCCTGCTGCAAATATAAAGCACAAAACAAGGCAAACATGATTCACAGAGAGAGGGGGGGGGGGGGGGGGGGGGGGGGGGGGGGGCTTCCATTTAATGAATGAAAATACTGAAATAAAGTCAACACACTTGCTGTTTTATTGGCATAAAAAGGAACATTGAAAAGGGGAAAGCACTTAAACTGGTAAGACGATAATCTCTGTAGACTGTGTGCACACCATTCACTGTAGACTGTGTGCACACCATTCACTGTAGACTGTGTGCACACCATTCTCTGTAGACTGTGTGCACACCATTCACTGTAGACTGTGTGCACACCATTCACTGTAGACTGTGTGCACACCATTCACTGTAGACTGTGTGCACACCATTCACTGTAGACTGTGTGCACACCATTCACTGTAGACTGTGTGCACACCATTCACTGTAGACTGTGTGCACACCATTCTCTGTAGACTGTGTGCACACCATTCTCTGTAGACTGTGTGCACACCATTCACTGTAGACTGTGTGCACACCATTCACTGTAGACTGTGTGCACACCATTCACTGTAGACTGTGTGCACACCATTCTCTGTAGACTGTGTGCACACCATTCTCTGTAGACTGTGTGCACACCATTCACTGTAGACTGTGTGCACACCATTCACTGTAGACTGTGTGCACACCATTCTCTGTAGACTGTGTGCACACCATTCACTGTAGACTGTGTGCACACCATTCACTGTAGACTGTGTGCACACCATTCTCTGTAGACTGTGTGCACACCATTCACTGTAGACTGTGTGCACACCATTCACTGTAGACTGTGTGCACACCATTCTCTGTAGACTGTGTGCACACCATTCTCTGTAGACTGTGTGCACACCATTCACTGTAGACTGCGTTCACACCATTCTCTGTAGACTGTGTGCACACCATTCTCTGTAGACTGTGTGCACACCATTCACTCTGAGTATGTCATGATCACAACACTGCGGTATATTTGTGAACTCTTTAAACACTGTCTGCATACCATGCACTCTGAGTATGTCACCATTTCATGATCACAACACTGCGGTATATTTGTGAACTCTTTAAACACTGTGTGCACACCATTCACTATCAGTATGTCATGATCACAACACTGCGGTATATTTGTGAACTCTTTAAACACTGTCTGCATACCATGCACTCTGAGTATGTCACCATTTCATGATCACAACACTGCGGTTTATTTGTGAACTCTTTAAACACTGTCTGCATACCATTCACTACTATGAACATAAACATTTCACGACACAACACTGCAATTGTTAAGCAGTCGTGTCACGTGACACATCTGGGGTAAAATCACAGACACCCCAGCAACCAACACCTTTTCATGTCCCATATGTGCCTACCCGGGTCGAGAGGACACCTTTTAAAATAAAAATCCTGATCGCTCTCGGCCTTTTGGCTAAGACAGTGATTCAGGAACATAAATTTTTGTTTATAGCATGGTTGGTTTGTTCAGCCCGTCGTACATGGCGAAAGCCGATACGCGACGTTAAACTGAACTTCCATCCAACCAACACAGGCAACCGGCAAAAAACTAGTCATTCTGGCAGTGCCATAGCCGATGAGGTTTATCCGAGGCGTGGTTACTGCTGCACATATCTGTATTTTATCGGGACTTTACTGGTTAAGCACTGCCTCCGGGTATTGCCTCCAGTATTGTTCCCACCATCTTTATATTTACAAATGCCCCACATGGCCGAAAGGCTGAAGAGGGCGTAAAACCCTATTTTCATCATCAACCAACACAGGCCCTTCCTCGCGGGCTTCCACCTTGTCGTGGTGGGGGAGCTTTAAACAAAGAGTAGCCCATCATCTCCATTCTTCTTTTA
>CM065691.1:60430543-60440543 GCA_017654935.2 Phymorhynchus buccinoides
ACCTGTAGTTTCTGTACCACAGAGTGACTCACTGTGGGTTGTAGAACCTGTAGTTTCTGTACCACAGATTGACTCACTGTGGGTTGTATGACCTATAGTTTCTGTACCACAGAGTGACTCACTGTGGGTTGTAGGACCTGTAGTTTCTGTACCACAGAGTGACTCACTGTGGGTTGTAGGACCTATAGTTTCTGTACCACAGAGTGACTCACTGTGGGTTGTAGGACCTATAGTTTCTGTACCACAGAGTGACTCACTGTGGGTTGTAGGACCTGTAGTTTCTGTACCACAGAGTGACTCACTGTGGGTTGTAGGACCTGTAGTTTCTGTACCACAGAGTGACTCACTGTGGGTTGTAGGACCTATAGTTTCTGTACCACAGAGTGACTCACTGTGGGTTGTAGGACCTATAGTTTCTGTACCACAGAGTGACTCACTGTGGGTTGTAGGACCTGTAGTTTCTGTACCACAGAGTGACTCACTGTGGGTTGTAGGACCTATAGTTTCTGTTCCACTCACTGTGGGTTGTAGGACCTATAGTTTCTGTACCACAGAGTGACTCACTGTGGGTTGTAGGACCTGTAGTTTATGTACCACTCACCGTGGGTTCTAGGACCTGTAGATTCTATACCACAGATTGACTCACTGTGGGTTGTAGGGCCTGTAGTTTATGTACCAAAGATTGACTCACTGTGGGTTGTAGAACCTGTAGTTTCTGTACCACAGATTGACTCACTGTGGGTTGTAGAACCTGTAGTTTCTGTACCACAGATTGACTCACTGTGGGTTGTATGACGCGTAGTTTATGTACCACAGAGTGAATCACTGTGGGTTACAGGACCTGTAGTTTTTGTACCACAGAGTGAATCACTGTGGGTTGTAGGACCTGTAGTTTTTGTACCACAGAGTGACTCACTGTGGGTTGTAGGACCTGTAGTTTCTGTACCACAGAGTGACTCACTGTGGGTTGTAGGACCTGTAGTTTCTGTACCACAGAGTGACTCACTGTGGGTTGTAGGACCTGTAGTTTTTGTACCACAGAGTGAATCACTGTGGGTTGTAGGACCTGTAGTTTCTGTACCACAGAGTGAATCACTGTGGGTTGTAGGACCTGTAGTTTCTGTACCACTCACTGTGGGTTGTAGGACCTGTAGTTTCTGTACCACTCACTGTGGGTTGTAGGACCTGTAGTTTCTGTACCACAGAGTGACTCACCGTGGGTTGTAGGACCTGTTGTTTCTGTACCACTCACTGTGGGTTGTAGGACCTGTAGTTTCTGTACCACTCACTGTGGGTTGTAGGACCTATAGTTTCTGTACCACTCACTGTGGGTTGTAGGACCTGTAGTTTCTGTACCACTCACTGTGGGTTGTAGGACCTGTAGTTTCTGTACCACAGAGTGACTCACTGTGGGTTGTAGGACCTGTTGTTTCTGTACCACAGAGTGACTCACCGTGGGTTGTAGGACCTGTAGTTTCTGTACCACAGAGTGAATCACTGTGGGTTGTAGGACCTGTAGTTTCTGTACCACAGAGTGACTCACCGTGGGTTGTAGGACCTGTAGTTTCTGTACCACAGGTCTATAAACTTGGCTCCAGGCGCTGCCATGAGCAGGGAGTTAGCCAGGTTCTTGTCGTTCTCGTGACCCATCACCATCTGATGGACCCGAAATTCATCCAACGGTTTCAGGACGATCTGATCTCCATCTAGATAGATACCCCCGTACTCTGCACACAAACAATGTGGGGAGTGAGGATGTACCCTGGGCACACTGGTCCCCCCTGTACTCTGCATGACAACGATAAAGAAAGTGGGGAAGTACCTTGGGTACTGTTGTCGTTCTCGTGACCCATCACCATCTGATGGACCCAGAACTTTTCCAAGGACTTCAGGACGATCTGGTCCTAATCTAGATAGACACCCCTGTACTCTGCATGACAACGACAAAGAAAGTGGGGAAGTACCCTGGGCATTCTTGTCGTTCTCCTGACCCGTCAGCATCTAGTGACCCCTGAACTCATTCAGAGAGTTCACAACACACTGGTCCCCTCTGTATTCTGCGTGACAACGATAAAGTGGGGAAGTACCCTGGGCAAAATGCGAGGAACAGTGAGGATGAACCCAAGACACATTGCACAGTGGTCCTGCAGAAACATCAGTGAAATGACGGTACATTAGGGCAGCCAGCGGTTTGTTGAAGACACGGACAGTTTACACAGCGTTCCTTAACTTCAATTGATCAGTGTAGGTGCTCATTAACTTTGATTGATCACTGTACCTTTGTAGGTGTTCAATAACTTTAATTGATCAGTGTACCTTTGAGGGCCTCCAGTCTATCGATGTACCACCCCCAGCGGTGTTAAGATATGGACAATTTACACAGTGATCCTTAACTGTAATTGATCAGTGTACCTTTGAGGGCCTCCAGTCTGGCGATGTCAGCCTTGTGTTGCCCCCCCCCCCCCCCCCCCCCCCCCCCCCCAGTGGTTTGTGATCCTTAACTTTAATTGATCAGTGTACCTTTGAATGACGTTGGACAGTTTACACAGTCATCCTTAACTTGAATTGATCAGTGTACCTTTGAGGGTCTCCAGTCTGGCGATGTCAGCCTTGTGTTGGACCACCCCCAGTGGTTTGTTGAAGACGTGGACAGTTAACACAGTGATCCTTAACTTTAATTGATCAGTGTACCTTTGAGGGCCTCCAGTCTGGCGATGTCAGCCTTGTGTTGGACCACCCCCAGTGGTTTGTTGAAGACGTGGACAGTTAACATAGTGATCCTTAACTTTAATTGATCAGTGTACCTTTGAGGGCCTCCAGTCTGGCGATGTCAGCCTTGTGTTGGACCACCCCCAGTGGTATGTTGAAGACATGGACGGGGGCTGCCCTCTGCACCAGCACCAGAACAGGCACCAGGGAGGGCAGGGCACGCCAGTATGGACCCCGGGGGGTGGAGTCTGCATGGATCAGGATGAGGCAGGGGTCTAGAAACCTGTACAGAGACAACACCATTATGTAGTGTCAGGGAGGGCAGGGCACGCCAGTATGGACCCCGGGGGGTGGAGTCTGCGTGGATCAGGATGAGGCAGGGGTCTAGAAACCTGTACAGAGACAACACCATTATGTAGTGTCAGGGAGGGCAGGGCACGCCAGTATGGTAGTGTCAGGGAGGGCAGGGCACAATAGTAGGGACCCCGGGGGTGGAGTCTGCATGGATCAGGATGAGGCAGGGGTCTAGAAACCTGTACAGAGACAACACCATTATGTAGTGTCAGGGAGGGCAGGGCACGCCAGTATGGACCCCGGGGGGTGGAGTCTGCGTGGATCAGGATGAGGCAGGGGTCTAGAAACCTGTACAGAGACAACACCATTATGTAGTGTCAGGGAGGGCAGGGCACAATAGTAGGGACCCCGAGGGTGGAGTCTGCATGGATCAGGATGAGGCAGGGGTCTAGAAACCTGTACAGAGACAACACCATTATGTAGTGTCAGGGAGGGCCCAGGATGAGGCAGGGGTCTAGAAACCTGTACAGAGACAACACCATTATGTAGTGTCAGGGAGGGCAGGGCACAATAGTAGGGACCCCGAGGGTGGAGTCTGCATGGATCAGGATGAGGCAGGGGGGTGGAGTCTGCATGGATCAGGATGAGGCAGGGGTCTAGAAACCTGTACAGAGACAACACCATTATGTAGTGTCAGGGAGGGCAGGGCACGCCAGTATGGACCACGGGGTTGGGATTGGGGGTGAAGTCTGCATGGACCAGGATCACACAGGGATCCAGGCACCCGATTTATTAAAAATATTGCCAAAACTCTGCTCTGGTATCAGAAAAATGGAAACAAATGTATAGCGTGTAACTATTTATGTGGGATGGGAATAAGGGCTTTAAGAAGAATATGAGAGTGTGTAAGATTAATGTAAGAAAGTGTCTAACCAGGGTTAAAGGAAAAGGAACAAATCATCCTGAGACTCTGCGGGAGGGATGTTTGTTGATGAAAGAGAAACACAACCATTTAAATCGGAGAGAAAAGAGAGAGAGAGAGAGAGAGAGAGAGAGAGAGAGAGAGAGAGAGAGAGAGAGAGAGAGAGAGAGAGAGAGAGAGAGAGAGAGAGAGAGAGAGAGAGAGAGAGAGAGAAAAGAAAGAGAGAAAGAGAGAGAGAGAGAGAGAGAGAGAGAGAGAGAGAGAGAGAGAGAGGAGGGGGAGAGAGAGGGGGGAGGGGGGGGGGGGGGAATGCTAAAAAATCGGTGGAGAGGGGGAAATTACTTTTAATTATTTTAATAATAAGCTAAAATAAAATAAGATACTCACCTACAACCACAGAACCAGAGTCATGGGACCACTACCAGTCAATGACAGATGAGAAATCGTCAGGTGACGGAGTGTCAATTACTGACTGTTTCGCCCCACTAGGGATCCAGGCACCCGACAAAGAACGCCAGGGTCAGGGTTAGGGTTATGACACTTGCTGGGTTAGGGTTAGGGTTATGACACTTGCTGGGTTAGGGTTAGGGCTATGACAATTGCTGGGTTAGGGTTAGGGCTATGACAATTGCTGGGTTAGGGTTAGGGTTAGGGTTAGGGCTATGACAATTGCTGGGTTAGGGTTAGGGTTAGGGCTATGACAATTGCTGGGTTAGGGTTAGGGCTATGACAATTGCTGGGTTAGGGTTAGGGCTATGACAATTGCTGGGTTAGGGTTAGGGCTATGACAATTGCTGGGTTAGGGTTAGGGCTATGACAATTGCTGGGCCCTGAGTCCCTGACCAGCGTGGAATGGGTCAACAACCAGAGACAGCTGACCTTGGTCTGAACTGGGTTATCCCTCCACCGGTTGTCTTTTCCTTGCTGTTCCACGCAGACTCAGACCCCCCCCCCCCCCTCCTCCATGGTCTTTCCAGTCCATCCTCACACTATGGTATGGTGTCCCTGTACAGGCTGCCACATCCCTGTGTGATCCTGGTCCATTCCTAGTGCTGTGTCTTCCCACCAAGCAATAGCGTTGTTTGTCGGGTGTCTGGATCCCTGTGTGATCCTGGTCCATTCCCAGTGCTGTGTCTTCCCACCAAGCAATAGCGTTGTTTGTCGGGTGTCTGGATCCCTGTGTGATCCTGGTCCATTCCCAGTGCTGTGTCTTCCCACCAAGCAATAGCGTTGTTTGTCGGGTGTCTGGATCCCTGTGTGATCCTGGTCCATTCCCAGTGCTGTGTCTTCCCACCAAGCAATAGCGTTGTTTGTCGGGTGTCTGGATCCCTGTGTGATCCTGGTCCATTCCCAGTGCTGTGTCTTCCCACCAAGCAATGGCGTTGTTTGTCGGGTGTCTGGATCCCTGTGTGATCCTGGTCCATTCCCAGTGCTGTGTCTTCCCGGACACCAAAGAATGGCGTTGTTGTGGGGTGCCTGGATCCCTGTGTGATCCTGGTCCATTCCTAGTGCTGTGTCTTCCCACCAAGCAATGGCGTTGTTTGTCGGGTGTCTGGATCCCTGTGTGATCCTGGTCCATTCCTAGTGCTGTGTCTTCCCACCAAGCAATGGCGTTGTTTGTCGGGTGTCTGGATCCCTGTGTGATCCTGGTCCATTCCCAGTGCTGTGTCTTCCCACCAAGCAATGGCGTTGTTTGTCGGGTGTCTGGATCCCTGTGTGATCCTGGTCCATTCCCAGTGCTGTGTCTTCCCACCAAGCAATGGCGTTGTTTGTCGGGTGTCTGGATCCCTGTGTGATCCTGGTCCATTCCCAGTGCTGTGTCTTCCCACCAAGCAATGGCGTTGTTTGTCGGGTGTCTGGATCCCTGTGTGATCCTGGTCCATTCCCAGTGCTGTGTCTTCCCACCAAGCAATAGCGTTGTTTGTCGGGTGTCTGGATCCCTGTGTGATCCTGGTCCATTCCCAGTGCTGTGTCTTCCCACCAAGCAATGGCGTTGTTTGTCGGGTGTCTGGATCCCTGTGTGATCCTGGTCCATTCCCAGTGCTGTGTCTTCCCGGACACCAAGCAATAGCGTTGTTTGTCGGGTGTCTGGATCCCTGTGTGATCCTGGTCCATTCCCAGTGCTGTGTCTTCCTGGACACCAAGCAATAGCGTTGTTTGTCGGGTGCCTGGATCCCTGTGTGATCCTGGTCCATTCCCAGTGCTGTGTCTTCCCACCAAGCAATAGCGTTGTTTGTCGGGTGTCTGGATCCCTGTGTGATCCTGGTCCATTCCCAGTGCTGTGTCTTCCCACCAAGCAATAGCGTTGTTTGTCGGGTGTCTGGATCCCTGTGTGATCCTGGTCCATTCCCAGTGCTGTGTCTTCCTGGACACCAAGCAATAGCGTTGTTTGTCGGGTGCCTGGATCCCTGTGTGATCCTGGTCCATTCCCAGTGCTGTGTCTTCCTGGACACCAAGCAATAGCGTTGTTTGTCGGGTGTCTGGATCCCTGTGTGATCCTGGTCCATTCCCAGTGCTGTGTCTTCCCGGACACCAAGCAATAGCGTTGTTTGTCGGGTGTCTGGATCCCTGTGTGATCCTGGTCCATTCCCAGTGCTGTGTCTTCCCACCAAGCAATAGCGTTGTTTGTCGGGTGTCTGGATCCCTGTGTGATCCTGGTCCATTCCCAGTGCTGTGTCTTCCCACCAAGCAATAGCGTTGTTTGTCGGGTGTCTGGATCCCTGTGTGATCCTGGTCCATTCCCAGTGCTGTGTCTTCCTGGACACCAAGCAATAGCGTTGTTTGTCGGGTGTCTGGATCCCTGTGTGATCCTGGTCCATTCCCAGTGCTGTGTCTTCCCGGACACCAAGCAATAGCGTTGTTTGTCGGGTGTCTGGATCCCTGTGTGATCCTGGTCCATTCCCAGTGCTGTGTCTTCCCGGACACCAAGCAATAGCGTTGTTTGTCGGGTGCCTGGATCCCTGTGTGATCCTGGTCCATTCCCAGTGCTGTGTCTTCCTGGACACCAAGCAATAGCGTTGTTTGTCGGGTGTCTGGATCCCTGTGTGATCCTGGTCCATTCCCAGTGCTGTGTCTTCCTGGACACCAAGCAATAGCGTTGTTTGTCGGGTGTCTGGATCCCTGTGTGATCCTGGTCCATTCCCAGTGCTGTGTCTTCCCACCAAGCAATAGCGTTGTTTGTCGGGTGCCTGGATCCCTGTGTGATCCTGGTCCATTCCCAGTGCTGTGTCTTCCCACCAAGCAATAGCGTTGTTTGTCGGGTGCCTGGATCCCTGTGTGATCCTGGTCCATTCCCAGTGCTGTGTCTTCCCACCAAGCAATGGCGTTGTTTGTCGGGTGTCTGGATCCCTGTGTGATCCTGGTCCATTCCCAGTGCTGTGTCTTCCCACCAAGCAATGGCGTTGTTTGTCGGGTGTCTGGATCCCTGTGTGATCCTGGTCCATTCCCAGTGCTGTGTCTTCCCACCAAGCAATGGCGTTGTTTGTTTTTATGGCGTTTTATTTATGTACATATAAACTTTTTTAAATGTTCTTTTTAACCTAGGGCACTGTTTAGAGTAACCCTACAGCAGCCTAGCGCTGCTTTGTATTAAGTTAAAGGTTTTTACAAACAAAGGGTTCCGGGACCCTTTGGTCACCAAGTTTTCAAACGGACCTAAGCCATTAACTTAAATGTATATATTGTATAAAACTTAATGGGCCTTTGCCTTTTTAAAAATTTTTTAAAATAAATGTATATACATATATTTTATGAATAAAGCTTTTTGAGCACCAAATATAAATTTTTGACTGTGGCCGGGGGGGGAGGGGGGGGGGGGCGGGGGCGGGGGGGGGGGGCGGGGGGCCGGGGGGGGGGGGGGGGGGGGGGGGGGGGGGGGTTAATCTTAGATTTCCTCCTTCTGCCAGACAAATTAAAGCAAACTGCTAAATATCTTTTAATAAACATTTTTATCTTTTTTAAAATTAAATCTTTCTACAAAAACTTAGCTTGTACTTCAAAAACTCAGCCTGTACTTCAAACTTCTTTCAAAATCTTTATAAATTAAAAACATCTGTATTCCTACTAAAAATCTTCTTTTTCTCTGGCATCTATATAATTTCAAATGCCCCAAATTGCCTTTTGGTCCAGAAGGCGTAAAATCTCTCTCTCTCTCTCTCTCTCTCTCTCTCTCTCTCTCTCTCTCTCTCTCTCTCTCTCTCTCTCTCTCTCTCTCTCTCTCTCTCTCTCTCTCTCTCTCTCTCTCTCTCTCTCTCTCTCTCTCTCTCTCGATATTAGCGATACCTTTCCATGACAAGTTATTTGCAGGTGTTCCATGGACTTTTGTGAAGGCGTGAGAGCGTTTAATTTGATAACAAAAAGGACAGGACGTGAACATCGTTCCAGGGCACATCTCTTCATCTACCTCGCTGCCTGTCAGTTTGTCTGTCTGTCAGTCAGTTTGTCTGTCTGTCAGTCAGTTTGTCTGTCTGTCAGTCAGTTTGTCTGTCTGTCAGTCAGTTTGTCTGTCTCTCTGTCAGTTTGTCTGTCTGTCAGTCAGTTTGTCTGTCTGTCTCATCGGTTCGTCTGTAGGAATATGAGTCACAATGTCGTATTGCTTCGCTTCACACTACGAGACAATAAAAACATCTCTCTCTCTCTCTCTCTCTCTCTCTCTCTCTCTCTCTCTCTCTCTCTCTCTCTCTCTCTCTCTCTCTCTCTCTCTCTCTCTCTCTTTCTTTCTCTCTCTCTCTCTCTCTCTCTCTCTCTCTCTCTCTCTCTGTTTCTCTCTCTCTCTCTCTCTCTCTCTCTCTCTCTCTCTCTCTCTCTCTCTCTCTCTCTCTCACTCTCTCTCTCTCTCTCTCTCTCTCTCTCTCTCTCTCTCTCTCTCTCTCACTCTCTCTCTCTCACTCTCTCACTCTCTCTCTCTCTCACTCTCTCACTCTCACTCTCTCTCACTCACTCCCCCCCTTCTCTCTCTCACTCTGTCTCTCAAATGATTTAAACAAGGTAGCAACATGGACAGAATTTAATCACATGGCCTTGCACCCTCTGAAATCCAAACTTATGTTAATAACCACGAGACAAAAGCGTCAAAATATTAAAACTGATTTAATAAAAGTAAAAATCAATGATAATACTTTGGAAGAAGTTGATTCTCATAAAGTACTTGGGTATTGATAACAATCTGACCTGGTCTTTTCACGTTTCCATTCTTACACGTAAATTATCAAAAACAATATTTCAGTTAAATAGAATAAAACACTTCCTCGATAAGCACACCCGAAAATTGTTCTTTCATGCGTACATCCAACCAGATATTGACTACGCTTCTACAACTTGGGATTTGGCTAGTAAGAACTGTTTAAAACCACTAGAAACTCTCTATAGACGTGCAATCAAAATTATACTACTTAAATCATCATCTCTGCAAACCACTGACTATAAAACATTAAGCATTCTCCCTGTCAGCTTAAGATGTCGTCTAAATAAGGCCGTGCTTATGTTTAAGATAATGAATAACCTGGCGCCTCCCTATCTCTGTGAAAAATTCCAAATCAGTAATGCTCGTAATAAAAGTCTAATATTCATTCCTCGTCCAAGAACAGATCTTTTCATGTCATCCCTAACATATTCAGGAGCAAAACTATGGAATGAGATGCCTGCATATATTAAAAACAAGAGCACCTTGGCGTCTTTCAAAAAGACATATAATAAATACTTTGCAGAATGTTTATAAATCACCTATATGTACGCCATGTTGTTTCCTCCGCATAATGTAAAAATGATTCCCTTCCAATATATAAATCACTTGCATCCAATGAATTTATGTTTAAACGCGGGAGGACAAATTATTTCATTTTATGCGTTTAAATTCTGATATTTTCTTTCCCTATTCATTGGTAATTATTATTACCCTATTGAATGTCATGTTATGAGATAACATGTGGATATAAAAATGTGTGTGTGTGTGTGTGTGTGTGTGTGTGTGTGTGTGTGTGTGTGTGTGTGTGTGTGTGTGTGTGTGCGTGTGCGCGCGTGTGCGTGCGCGTGCGTGCGTGTGTGTGCGCGTGTGTGTGTATGTGTGCATATATATAT
>CM065691.1:60445543-60455543 GCA_017654935.2 Phymorhynchus buccinoides
GAGGAGTTCAATAACAATGTGTTAACTGAGTTAAGAGGTTCTATTAATAACCAAATAAACATATAAACATATGTTGGAAAACAAGAAAGAGGAGTTCAACAACAATTTGTTAACTGAGTTAAGAGGTTCTATTAATAACCAAATAAACATATAGACATATGTTGGAAAACAAGAAAGAGGAGTTCAACAACAATGTGTTAACTGAGTTAAGAGGTTCTATTAATAACCAAATAAACATATAAACATATGTTGGAAAACAAGAAAGAGGAGTTCAACAACAATTTGTTAGCTGAGTTAAGAGGTTCTATTAATAACCAAATAAACATATAAACATATGTTGGAAAACAAGAAAGAGGAGTTCAACAACAATGTGTTAACTGAGTTAAGAGGTTCTATTAATAACCAAATAAACATATAGACATATGTTGGAAAACAAGAAAGAGGAGTTCAATAACAATGTGTTAACTGAGTTAAGAGGTTCTATTAATAACCAAATAAACATATAAACATATGTTGGAAAACAAGAAAGAGGAGTTCAACAACAATGTGTTAACTGAGTTAAGAGGTTCTATTAATAACCAAATAAACATATAAACATATGTTGGAAAACAAGAAAGAGGAGTTCAACAACAATGTGTTAACTGAGTTAAGAGGTTCTATTAATAACCAAATAAACATATAAACATATGTTGGAAAACAAGAAAGAGGAGTTCAACAACAATGTGTTAGCTGAGTTAAGAGGTTCTATTAATAACCAAATAAACATATAAACATATGTTGGAAAACAAGAAAGAGGAGTTCAACAACAATGTGTTAACTGAGTTAAGAGGTTCTATTAATAACCAAAAGGAGTTTGGGCAATGTATGAACAAAATGTGTTAACTGAGTTAAGAGGTTCTATTAATAACCAAATAAACATATAAACATATGTTGGAAAACAAGAAAGAGGAGTTCAACAACAATGTGTTAACTGAGTTAAGAGGTTCTATTAATAACCAAATAAACATTAACATATGTTGGAAAACAAGAAAGAGGAGTTCAACAACAATTTGTTAGCTGAGTTAAGAGGTTCTATTAATAACCAAATAAACATATAAACATATGTTGGAAAACAAGAAAGAGGAGTTCAATAACACTGTGTTAACTGAGTTAAGAGGTTCTATTAATAACCAAATAAACATATAAACATATGTTGGAAAACAAGAAAGAGGAGTTCAACAACAATGTGTTAACTGAGTTAAGAGGTTCTATTAATAACCAAATAAACATATAGACATATGTTGGAAAACAAGAAAGAGGAGTTCAACAACAATTTGTTAGCTGAGTTAAGAGGTTCTATTAATAACCAAAAGGAGTTTTGGCAATGTATGAATAAAATTTCACTAAAAAGGAAACAACCCCATAACATTTCTGCCGATGACTGGTTCCAACATTTTAAATCATTGTTAGATGTAGATACACCATCAGATGAAAATGAGAATTGTAATGTGCCAGCAACGGAAAATGATGCTATTAATGAGTTCATAAACCGTGCTATTTCTCGAGAAGAGGTAATTACTGCACTAAGAAAGTTAAAGAACCGCAAAGCAACAGGCCCTGACGGAGTTATTGGAGAACTTTTAAAAGTACCTCACGAAAGGATTGCAGACTTTTTTGTTGGATTCTTTAATGCTTTGTTTGATAAAGGTGTTTTCCCTGATAGCTGGTGTGACTCTATAACTCTTCCACTTTATAAAAAGGAGATGTTAACAATACAAACAATTATAGGGGAATTTCCTTATCTAATATTAGTAGTAAGGTATTTAGTACAATTATCAATCGTAGAATTCAGGAATATGTAGATTTTAATAACATAACAGGTGAACAACAAGCAGGATTCAAGCGTGGTTACTCTACAACAGATCATATGTTTACTCTTCTGGCTTTCATTCAGAAACAATTTTCATTCAATCGCAAATTTTATGTAGCATTTATCGACTTTGAAAAGGCATTTGATTCAATCAACAGAAACCTACTGTGGCCTATTTTGATTAAAAATGGAATAAATGGGAAATTATTTAGATGCATTAGAAGTATGTACGATAAGGTTAAAACAAGAATTAGATGTGGTGATAAACTTACTGATTATATTAATTGTGCAAGGGGGGTTAAGCAGGGTGACGTGTGTAGCCCTATTCTGTTTTCTTTATTCATTAATGAATTAGCTCTAGAAGTAATGGATAAGGGTAGACATGGTGCTAGGTTCACAACAGACGCGTTAGAATTATTCATTTTATTGTTAGCAGACGATGTTGCATTGCTATCAGAAACTGTTATTGGCTTGCAAAGACAACTAAACATTTTAAGAGATTCTGCTCGTAAATTACAATTAAAGGTTAATTTAGGTAAAAGTAATATAGTTGTTTTCAGAAAGGGGGGTTACCTGTCAGCAAGAGAGAGGTGGGTGTTTGATGGTAATATTATGCCTGTAGTTAATGTTTATAAGTACCTTGGAATTTTGTTTTCTACTCGTTTAAGTTTCGCAGCAGCCTGTAAAGATTTGTCTAGTAGGGCAAAAAAAGCGTTGTTACATGTTATGAGGAAATTAGCTTTGTTAAATAATAACTCATTAGAACTGTTTGTTAAAGTTTTTGATACTCAGATACAGCCGGTTGTACAATATGGGTCAGAGTTATGGGGGTTAGATAAGACTGCTATTATACACTGTGAATCTGTTCATTTGTTTGGACTTAAAAGATTTTTGGGAGTTTCGATGAAAACTCCAAACGATCTAGTTTATGGGGAGACAAATAGATTCCCAATTCACATAAATTCTGCTGTCAGGTGCATTTCCTACTGGTTAAAAGTATTGAAAATGGACACTGAAAGATTGCCACGAAAAGCGTATGATATGCTCTATGATTTAGACTCGAAGGGGAAAAGTAATTGGGTAACTAAGGTACGTGTGTGTTTGGGTGAACTTGGTTTTGGTTTTGTCTGGTATTGTCAGGGAGTAGGTGGGGAAAAACTGTTTACTTACTTTCAAAGACTTACAGATACTAGGTGGCAAGATTGGGAAGGTCATATAAATGCTAGCACTAGATTCGATGTATATAGAATGTTTGCCTCTTCACATTTAGTTCATAGCTATCTTTTGTTGAATATTGATCGGTGTCAGCGAACTGTTTTGACTAAGTTTAGATTCGGTATGTCTGTTATAAAAAAGCATAAGTATCGATACGAAATTGTCCAGCATGCTGATCTGTTATGTCCATTATGCAAAGATTCAATTGAGGACGAGGTACATTTTGTCTTAAAATGTCCTGCTCTAAGTGTTCTTCGAGCAAACCTAATCCCGTATAAATACTACAAATATCCATGTCAATTTCGTTTAACTTTATTGATGGCGAATTCTAATGAGAGAACAGTACGTAATCTAACTCTGTATTTGTACAAAGCTTTCCGGTTAAGAGAGACAATTATGTCCTAGTTTGTAATTGTTTGCTAGTACTTGTGTTCCAAAGCGATTTGTTGTCGTTCTCAAGTGCTATAATCCACTGATGTATTAATATTGTTAATTATTGCCCCTTATTCATATGGGGTCTTGGCCTTTGAATGAATAAACCATTCGACTTCGACCTCTCTCTCTCTCTCTCTCTCTCTCTCTCTCTCTCTCTCTCTCTCTCTCTCTCTCTCTCTTTCTCTCTCTCTCTCTCTCTCTCTCTCTCTCTCTCTCTCTCTCTCTCTCTCTCTCTCTCTCTCTCTCTCTCTCTCTCTCCCTCCCCCCTTGTACATGAAGGCTGTGTATAATCTCAGCACTCCTTATTTCAAACCGTTCCTGCGACACAGGTAAAAGCTCACTGCGTGGTAAGCCACTGTCATTCATAGTGCACTGAATGAGAGCTCACAAAAATACGTCCTCTCCCTTCGACGGTCAGAGGCAACTCCAGTACAAATTGTGTTGGAAATCTTTGTTTGTCTCTGAGATGGTAGACTCTGACCACTTACCTATTACATTGTCAATTTGCGTTCATTCTGATATTAATGTGACACCTCGTCGAGAAGCAGAAAATAGTAAGTCAATCCCTACTAAGAAGGTTGTCTGGGATAAAGGGAAAGAACCCGAGTTTGTAGCTAACGTTAATAGTGAAAAGATTGCAAGTGTGTTAGAAGCTGCCACTGTGGAACTAGACAATAATGTTAATCATGCGTTGGAGGTTTTTAATAATTGTTTAAAAAGTGCCGCTGATTGTATGGTGAAACAATGTTATATATTTTCAGGCAAGAAGAATAAACCATGGTATGACCAAGAATGTAGGGATGCAAAAGCCAACTGCAAAAGGCTGTTAAAAGTTTTTAGGAAAAGCAAACAACAAAAGAAGGAATGTGTCAAGGATGATAGGCAAGAATTTGTCAGACATAGAAAAGCTTACAAGAAATTGCTTAAAAGAAAAAAAACGTGAATTCCGTAGAGATACTGCAGAGTCTCTTGCAGCAAATGTGAACAAGCCAGCAGAATGTTGGAAAGAAATAAAGAAGCTTGGTAGCAGCAATTTGAAAACGAATGCAAGTGATAAAATAAACTTAGATGACTGGTTTAACCATTTTCAAGGAGTTTTCCAAAAAGGTGGTGATGGTAATATTAATGGAAATAATATTGATAATGATATAAATGATGCAAGTGATCACTATCTAAATAAGGAAATGACAGAAAAAGAAGTTACAGATGCAATGAGGAAATTAAATAATGGAAAGTCAGGGGGTTTGGATGGTGTTGTTCCAGAAATGTTAAAAGCAGGAGGTGAAAGGGTTATTACATTTCTGACCAAGCTTTTTAACAAGGTTTTTGACTCTGGCGAATACCCACAAGAATGGTCGAGAGCAATTGTCATTCCAATCTTTAAGAAAGGTGACCACGACCAGCCAGACAATTATAGAGGAATTTCACTCATTAATGCTTCATGTAAATGTTACACATCTATTTTAAACAACAGGCTAAGCTCTTGGTTAGAGAAAAATAATACTATCGTTGAAAACCAGGCAGGATTTCGAAAAAACTATTCCACTTTCGACCAAATGTTCAATCTTTATGCTTTAGTCCAAAAATGCTTTAATAAAAGAAGACAGAATCTGTATGTTTGCTTTATTGACTTCAAAAAGGCTTTTGATTCGGTAAATCATGATAAACTATTGGAAGTAATATATAATGAAGGTATAAGAGGAAAGTTTTCCAGTGCTTTAAAAAGTATGTATGAGTCTCTGGTTTCTTGTGTGCGTGTGAACAGTGAATTTTCAGATTTCTTTGGTTGTCCTACAGGTGTGCGACAAGGTTGTGTCATGAGCCCTACTTTGTTTTCCCTTTTTATTAATCAGTTAGCAAATCATATTAACAGTACTGGTGTCCATGGTGTACAGATGTTACCTACTTTGCTTGAACTATTCATACTGTTGTTTGCAGACGATGTGGTTTTGATATCAACAACCCCTGGCGGTTTACAATCCCAGTTAAATTCGCTTAAAATTTGTTGTGATGATTTGAAATTGACAATTAACAAAGATAAGACCAAAGTAATGGTGTTCAGGAAGGGAGGGTATTTGGGACAGCGAGAAAGGTGGTTTTATGAAGGAAGAGAATTAGATGTTGTTAATATTTACTGTTACTTAGGATTCTCTTTTACCACCATGATAAGTTTAAAACTGGGTACAAATCATTTGGTAGCAAAAGGAAAGAAGACGTTATACTGGCTTTGTCAAGCGTTCAGAAAATGTAAAGAAATGTCACCTAAAATATTTTTCAGAATATTTGATGCTAAAGTTCAGTCTATTTTATTGTATTCTTCTGAGATTTGGGGTTTTAAGAGGTTAGACCACATTGAAAAAGTACACTTATTAGCTTGCAAAAGATATTTGGGATTGCCATTGAAAACGCCAAATAAAATGATTTATGGAGAGTTAGGTAGATACCCACTGTTTGTAAATTCACGTATACGATGCATTAAATATTGATTTAGACTGTTAACTATGGATAATGATAGATTACCTAAACAAGCTTATTTAATGATGATGTCCATGGATAATGATGGTAAAAGATGCTGGGCTACTGAAGTGAGAGAAATGCTTTCAAATGCAGGTTTCTACCAAGTCTGGTTAAATCAAGGGGTCGCAAATATTAATGTGTTTATAAGTGAATTTAAACAGCGTTTAATAGACATGTTCTTTCAAGAATGGTCTGGTGCAATCCGAGAAAGACAGATACAGCCTATACAGCTTGGTTAAGAACAATCTTGCACTATGTACATACTTAAATGAAATTGATATTTTTTGCTTCCGTGTGGCTTTAACTCAGATTAGATGTGGAGTATTACCAATTAACAAAAATATGAACAGATAGATGTAACACAATCGTATTGTCCGAAGTGTAAAAACATGTTAGAGGATGAACTGCATTTTTTGTATCATTGCCCTTTGTATTCAGAGCTTAGAAATAGATATTTTGCAAATGGAATCAATGTTCCACTGGGAGACTACTTGACGGAGAATGTAAAACACTTTCTATTTTAGTTTCCAAGTATATCTTCCACGCCATGAGACAAAGACAGAAATTTTTGGAAGGCTAAACATTAATGTTCAACTATATATTAAGAAATCATTTTGATTGTTAAGTATTATTTGTGTTTGTGTTGAACCAGTTAATTGTCTATTCTATGTAGATATCGAAAGTAATTGCCAAGAACGTGCAATTTATACTTTTTTTCCTTTTCTTTCTTTTTCTGTATTACTATTTATGTTCCCCCATTCTCCCCAATGTTTATGTGCTCATGGCCAAAAAACATTAAAATATTTCAAGTTTCAAGTCTCTCTCTCTCTCTCTCTCTCTCTCTCTCTCTCTCTCTCTCTCTCTCTCTCTCTCTCTCTCTCTCTCTCTCTCTCTCTCTCTCTCTCTCTCTCTCTCTCTCTCTCTCTCACCTATATGCAGCTAACACACTGAGGAAGGTGTAGAGATCCATGTCATGTGCGGAGAACCACACATAGTGCACTACACGAGGCACAGCCAACCTGTCACTACATTCCCTCACAACGAAATTCTTCAGGCACGGCACGCGGAACGGCACCGCCGGCACTGGGGAGTTAGAGGGCAGCAGGGTGTGGCCCTGGCAGGACTGGAGAAAGGGAGTGTGAGCCTGGCCTCCTTCATCCTCTGCAGTGCTGGACGCGTGGTCCTCTGCATCCTCTGCAGTGCTGAACGCGTGGTCCTCTGCACCCTCTGCACTCTGCAAAAGGTCTTCCAGGCTTTTCAGGAAGGACACGCTCAGCCAGGGTTTGGTGTGGGGCAAGTCTGAAGGACTGGCAGAGTTACGACTGGAGAGGGTGGGGGAGGTGAGGAGGGTGATCCCTGGTTTCTTTGTGTCCTCTTTGTCCTCTTTGTCCAGACAAGTGAAGCTTTGGGGCAGGCCCAGGCGGTATGCTGGTGATGGAGGGATGGAGTTCAAGTCTATGTGACACGATAGGAAGAACAGCTGGGGGTGGGAGAAGGAAGGAGAAGTTGTTGCATTGTTATTGTTGCTGCTGCTGCTGCTGCTGTTGTTGCTGCTGCTGCTGTTGTTGTTGCTGCTGTTGTTGTTGTCGTTGTTGCTGTTGTTGCTGTTGTCGTTGTTGTTGTTGTCATTTGTGGTAGTGGGGGTGGTAAGGGTGTCATGGTGGCGGTACTGAAAGTCTCGGCAGGCTTGGTTCCTCAGGTACTGGTCGAGGCGGTAGACTGAAAGAAAACGGAGTTACATTTCAACCAACAAATACTGTATACAACTAACTGCCTTCACATGATGCTATCTGCGTGTCTATCGTGCATTTTAGGTCCTCATAATATATACGTTTTGATTAAACATTGTCCCGAGGAGGCTTTAACCTACGATTTTTTCTTATCACTTTCAATAACAATATAATCAATAAATTAAACATGAAATGTTACAGCTTTTTATCCTCCTATTTTAAACATCATGCTTAGAAGTGTTCAACGTTTTGATCATGTGGTGCGTGGTAGGGGCTGGAAGCACCTAGCGAAGAAGAACATGAAGCATTCTGTTGGCTTTTCAGCTTAGGAGTGTTCAAAGTTTGGATCACTATTCCCCAGATACGCAGTGCGTGGTAGGGACTGAAAGCACCTAGCGAAGAAGAACATAAAGCATTCTGTTGGCTTTTCAGCTTAGAAGTGTTCAACGTTTTGATCATGTGGTGCGTGGTAGGGGCTGGAAGCACCTAGCGAAGAAGAACATGAAGCATTCTGTTGGCTTTTCAGCTTAGGAGTGTTCAAAGTTTGGATCACTATTCCCCAGATACGCAGTGCGTGGTAGGGACTGAAAGCACCTAGCGAAGAAGAACATAAAGCATTCTGTTGGCTTTTTCCGGGAAATTCTAGGTTTGTGTCTCTGTGAATTTCACCTGCACCGCGCTAGATGGTTTGGTGCTGTAGATAGTTGTGTTCCCTATTAAATGAACGCGAAACGTATCCCCCTTTTGCTTTATACATTTTATTCTTGTATTACTGGGGTGGGGATTGGGGTTTACAAACAGAATGTACAGATCTCAGGCAAACAGACCATGCTAATCTGTGTCACAAACAGACCATACAGATAGCAGGCAAACAGACCATGCTAATCTGTGTCACAAACAGACCATACAGATATCAGGCAAACAGACCATGTTAATCTCAGTGACAAACAGACCATGCTAATCTCAGTGACAAACAGACCATACAGATATCAGGCAAACAGACTGTACAGATCTCAGGCAAACAGACCATGCTAATCTCAGTGACAAACAGACCATGCTAATCTCAGTGACAAGCAGAGCATGCTAATCTCTGTGACAAACAGACCATGCTAATCTGTGTCACAAACAGACCATACAGATATCAGGCAAACAGACCATGCTAATCTCTGTGACAAACAGACCATACAGATATCAGGCAAACAGACTGTACAGATCTCAGGCAAACAGACCATGCTAATCTGTGTCACAAACAGACCATAAATATATCAGGCAAACAGACCATGCTAATCTCAGTGACAAACAGACCATGCTAATCTCTGTGACAAACAGACCATGCTAATCTGTGTCACAAACAGACCATACAGATATCAGGCAAACAGACCATGCTAATCTCTGTGACAAACAGACCATACAGATATCAGGCAAACAGACTGTACAGATCTCAGGCAAACAGACCATGCTAATCTGTGTCACAAACAGACCATAAATATATCAGGCAAACAGACCATGCTAATCTCAGTGACAAACAGACCATGCTAATCTCTGTGCCAAACAGACTGTACAGATCTCAGGCAAACAGACCATGCTAATCTCTGTGACAAACAGACCATGCTACTCTCTGTGACAAACAAACTGTACAGATATCAGGCAAACAGACCATGCTAATCTATGTCACAAACAGACCATGCTAATCTCTGTGACAAACAGACTGTACAGATTTCAGGCAAACAGACCATGCTAATCTCTGTGACAAACAGACCATGCTAATCTGTGTTACAAACAGACCATACAGATATCAGGCGAACAGACCATGCTAATCTCTGTGGCAAACAGACCATGCTAATCTCAGTGGCAAACAGACCATGCTAATCTCAGTGACAAGCAGACCATGCTAATATCAGTGACAAACAGACTGTACAAAAACAAAACAAAAAATGGGTGGCGCGCCTCTGGCTGCGACGCGCTCTCCAGGTGGGAGCAACCCGAATTTCACAGAGACGCCTCTGTGACTATAAAGTACCTAATACCTAATACCTAATACCGATATAGCCCACACTCCATTCCCATTTAGCCCACACTCCATTCCAATATAGCCCTCACTCCATTCCAATATAGCCCACACTCCATTCCATTATAGCCCACACTCCATTCCGATATAGCCCACACCCCATTCCGAAATAGCCCTCACTCCATTCCGATATAGCCCACACCCCATTCCGATATAGCCCACACCCCATTCCGATATAGCCCACAC